>ML779149.1:39667-58104 GCA_009831015.1 Picea engelmannii | reverse complement strand
AAATTTTACCATGCTTTTTCATATCCTCCTGAGTCTTGGATTCCCACCAAATAAGTGCTGCACTATCCAATCTTAATGAAGCAAGCTGAATTTTGGTTTCATCATCTTGAATTTTTTGTATTCTACAATATACCTCAATTTGATGTATCCAATTATCTAACTTCTCAGCATTAACTTCTCCATTGAATATTGGCAATTCAAATTTTATATCAAGATTTAATGAAGGAATTTGCGAAGGATTTTTACCATGTCCCCTTGGAGAATTCCCAAGAGGTCTTGAACTGGTAGAAGAAGAAGAAGAAGATGGAGGAGAGGGTGGTGGAGAAGCACCATTCCCTCCATTTCCGTTTGGAGTTTTGTCACCACTGCTTCCCTTATGCCTTGAAGGGTTGGAGCCTTCACCTTGCGACAATATGTTCCTTTCCATCAAGATCTTCATCATCTCTCTCATCTCCATGACAACCTTTCTGAGATCTTCATCTTCTGCAAGAACACGTTCATGACTTTCTTCATGAGACATACTTGGAGAATGCCTCCCTGAAACTTGTGGTGATGGTATATGCTTTCTCCTTGTCGGATGAGAACTTGGATCCACAAGTTTATCTTCTCCTCTTGTGAGTTTCAACCTTGTGAGCATCAGAAACAAAACACTTGCAAACAATCAAGTCTTCAAAAACTAGTGCTCTGATACCAACTTGATCTAAAAATGAAGAAGACTTGAAATCTTGAAAATTATTTACAAGTAAATTTTATGTGTTAGAAGCAATGGATCAATTTTTCAACACATTAATTAAAGGATTACTCATGTCAGATGCAAATAAATAGCAACATAATCAATGAACATAAGCACATAAACACAACAATTGATAAAGGAGTTCACCCCTCTCTTGGGCTACATCTCCTGGTCGAGCTTCCAATGGATCATTATTATTAATTGCTCAAAGTTCTCAAAAACATGTCTTACAATGCTCAAACTGACCAACCGTCTGCTCCAATGGCTTCAGAGCATCCAAAAACCCCTAGCTGGGCTTTTTCGGCACCTCAATCGGTCGAAAAACAAAGAAGTTAGGTCTCCTGGAAGTCCCCCCTTCAAGCTTGTTGTCTCTGCATCTACAAAATGCACCCCTGTTCCATGAACCTGGCACGCACACAATTTAAAGCGTGAAAACCCAGCACACGCGCACAATCGCAAAACGGTGCAAATCGTCGAACAGTTAGTGGAACTAAAACCACCAACCACCAAACCGTTGGGCAAATGGGTCCATGTGACCTCGTCCCGCACATAAAAAGGGCTAACCGTTTCCAATGCCTGCGCTAAGGTTGAAGTCCTATGATCATATGACCATGCGCGTTTTAAAATGGGGCTCCGTCCCATAGGTGAATAATAAAGTAACACTTGGTGGAAGTTTTTTGGTTACACAACTATTTTGAACCATATATGTAACGCGCGCGCACACCATAAAATATAGCCGTGGGTCATATATGAAAAATCACGCGACCAAGGACTGAGGCTAAGCCCTGGCCCGATCGCAACCCAAACCACACAAACATTCCATTTTAAATACAATCCAGAACATATATATTACAAGGCATAAATGATAGTCCGTTGGTCGAAAAGACTTTGTGAAGGCGCTATGCGGTGGAGAGGTCCGGGTGTTGAACCCCATGGACTCCAATATATTTTGACAAACAAAACAACAGCAAATATCGGGGTGCCATGTGGCAGCCCATGACTGGGCCACATGGCACCCAATCACTTGCCCAAACAATGCCACGTGTTGACTTCCAATTCGACCAACTGTCAACCAATAGATGACTGCCACATCACCTCTGCCACATCAGCGTACGGTCGTACAACCTTGCCACGTCAGCCTATATAGACTGTATGGACTGTACAGTCAGCATCCCCTTTTTTGCTTGTTTGACATTCCGAACAGATTGCGATATCTCTCGCTCCCGATGTTCGTTTGAGATGAAACAAGTTGTGTTGGGTTCGCAACGACGAGGCCTACGCTCTCGTCCGGTTTGAAGCAATTCCGAGCACTTTGAATTTTTGAGCAAAATTTGATCCCCTGATCACAAGAGGACCTTGGTTGGGTTGGTAAGATGATTTTTGGTATTGTGATTTTTATTATTGAGTAAGTACTATTGTGAGAGAGAGAAGTGCTAAGTGTGAGTGCCTTCTGGTATTGTAAGGTCTCCAGCTGGGTGCAGAGATCAAGCCCTGTAGCTAGGTGCATAGGAAGGGGAGAGGAAGAGAAGAGAATAGAGAATATTTGCTAGCTAAGAGCGCAGACAAGAACTATATGCTATATCTTAATACATTATAAAGCACAGTTCTGTGGACGTAGCCCTAGAGAGAGGGTGAACCACATATATCTTGTGTCATGTGTGTGCTTGATGCTCTATTCTTTGTCATTGATATACTGTTATTGCATTGTTGTGTTAGATCAGATCTATATTTGTGCGAGGTAGATCTAAGTTGATAAGTGATATATGCATGTTGTATTGTTCTACTATTATATCCACTTGATATTTCCCTTGGTTGTAGACATCTTTGTCCTGTAACCCCCCCATAGCTGCTTCGGGTGAGACTGCATCTTCTTCGTAGGTCTAGCCGAAAGGGCCAGTAGTTAGGGCTTGTTGGTGCACTCTCAGAGTTGAACCCTGGGTTTTCCCCTATGTAAACAATACCAATTTCAAAGAGAAGACAAAGATTCTACATTTCATTTCCTTGAGTTATGTGCTTTCTGTGTATTGCCTTTTCATAACCTCATTTTCTTCACCTATGGTTCTTAAAGATTGAAAGACTGCAAATAAGTAATACATCTAATGTGGTCCATAGAATTGGAATTTTGTTCAGCTACAACTTTTCCTCTATTATTATTGTGAGTAAAACAAGAAATGCATATGTGTGGATCTCCTCATTTCAATTCATCTTTTAAGACTTATCCTTCATGATTCTTCTATTGCGGATAAGGTAAGATTTATCAGTATTGGATACCTTAATTTATTTGACAGTTTTGTTAATCAATTATACTTTTCATCTACTCAATATTTATAAAAAAAAAAATCATTGAAAGAGATATTGCCTCTATGTTTTCAAATCATTAAATTTATTTGAAGTTTCATCTTAAAATTGAAGGTAGAAAAGCATTATAAAAAAAAATCTCTTAAATTTTGGATGCCTAACATTATTCTGTGAGCCTAGAGTAAATCTAAGGAACAACACAAACTCAAAAGGAGAAAATGAAAACTGAGTGATGAATTTCCAATTCTCAATCAAGCAAGGTCAGAGACAAACTAGGAGTCTTTGGGCTAAAATACTAGGTAGTCTTAAGCACACATGCAAGCTGACAAGAGGATGAAAAAGAAAAGAAAAAAAAAAATATGAATAAGAGAGATGATCGAACTCATCCAACCATTTGGAATTGATCACAAAGACTCAAGAAATAAACTCAAACAGTCACAGAGAAAATTGAACAAAATCTGAGAAAAAAGCAGAAAACAAGGCTCAAAAAGCAGGTTGCTATAGAAGGACGCTCCTCCAGATTGGCAGACAGGGTGTCTAATGATCTGGATTTTATGAGTAGAATGAAACGAATATAGATTATTATCAAAATATTCTTAACACAGAATAACATATATACAGTAAAATTGGTTTCTATTCAATAAGGAAATAAGGTGAAACTGTAAAGTGCAGCGAAAAACAAGCTTGCTAGAATGTTGGTGGTTTATCTTTGAAAAGAGATGTGACAGTTGTGATCATTCTAGAAGATGATTACAATGAGGATCTCAAGGCCTTTTTACAATAAACATGAATTTGAAAACCCTATACATCCAAAAACCTAACCCTAGGGGATGAAGCGCCAAAAGTCATGCTGGCCCCGTTTGGGTAAGTTGGTACATCAACTTCCTAGGGTCATAACTTTTGCATACGATCTTTGTTTTAGGTGCACGATAGCCCGTTGGAAATTTATGCCTGAGGAATACACATGTTGTTTGTGGAGATCCCTAAAAACATTGTTTTGGGCCTCAAAATGGCCCTGGAAATCAGGGACTCGAAAACTAGGAAAAAATTGTCGAACTGGAAAACTGCCAAAATGAGCCAGTTGGAATAGGTGGGAGGCCACCGACATCCATATGGATCAATCCTCCCCCCTTAGGAATTAATGGTATCCATTGCGTTTATTTCCCCCATTATATGAAGAAATTTATGTTGAATTTGGCCCCGGGTGAGCCACTTGCCTTGGTGCAGGAGCTGCCCTGCTTTGACAACTCGATAAAGTTGGATCCTTTGTTGGCGAGTGCCCTTGACCTATTTGTCCACAATATGATCACTGGATGCTTTTTGTATGTTTTCTGGGTTGATATTTTTCGATGTCATTTGTTCTACTATCTCTGAGGTGTCCAATAATGGTGGGAAATAAGGTCGAAGGAAATCCACATTGAACATTGGGTGTAGGCCAAGGAAAGGAGGAATGTTGTGCTCAATATCATCATCACCCACATCCTTGGTGATGGTGTACGACCCATAACAGAGTGGGTGAATCTTCCTATGGGGTCTAGTAAGGCATTATTTATGTAAATTCAACCAAAATTTGTCTCCCACTTGAAACTTATGTGGCACCCGGTGTTGATCATGGCGTTGTTTGTACTTGTCATTGAACTTACGTAGGATATCTTGAACCTATTGAAGGATGTGTTGGATCCACTCAAAGAACTGGGTGGCTTTGTCGACTTCAATTGGAGTAGGAGATGAGTCGATCGAGGTGACCGCAATGGGTAGTGCAACATATATGGGACCCAATGGTTAGAATCCCAACCCCACCTGAAACAGGTTGTGGCTAGTTGATCTGTGCAAGGCTCAGTTGTAGCTATGTTGGACATAGGGAAGACTCTCATCCCATGTGTGGGGGTTCTTGGAATTATACATGTGTAATATATGCACGATCATTCGATTTATGACCTCGGTTTGGCCATCTTTCTGGGGTGGAAGGTCGTGGATTTGTTGAGCTTGGTTTCCAGTAGTGACTAGAGGCTCAACCAAAATGTGTTGAGAAATCGATTGTCCCAATCTAAGACAATGGTTTGTGGGATTCCAAAATTTACCTAGACTCGTTCAAAGAAGATATTGGCAGTGGCCTCTGTTATGATTCTCTTCTTGCAGGCAGCCAAAATCGCCATCTTAGAAAAGTGATCAACAACCACAAAAACATAGTGATTTCCCCGCTTGGTGGATGGGAGGCATGACATGTAGTCCATGGAGATGGATTCCCATGCCATGTCAAGATTAGGCAGAGGGGTGTACAGGCCCTGTTTCTTATTGGTCAGTTTGGGAATAGCATAGGCAGTGCAAGACCTGATATACTTGTTGACCTCCTGTCAAAGTTTTGGCCAGTAGAAATGTTTTTGCAACATTTCCATTGTCTTTTTGACGTTGAAGTGTCCTACCACCTGATTGTAGTGGTATTCCTAGATCATCTTCTCTTGATGGAACATGGATATGGCCCAGACGTCACAGCATCCCATCCTGAAGATGGAAATTAGTGACAACTATGTTTGCACCCAACATTTGGTAGGTGGTGGTGAAGTCTAGGTCTATCTCATAGAGTTGGGGCCATCCAGAGGTCTCATGGTCGTAAGAGTCTGGCACTGTGGTGAGTGTCATGGTGATTTGCTGAGGAAATCAGTGACATGATTGGTGCTTCATGTTTTATACTTGATGTTGAGGTGGAATTGCTGCAAGTATATCGACCACTTATGATGGCAGTCATTCTTCAATTTGCCTTGTGTCTGCATGAACTGTAGTGGCTTATGATTAGTGTGGATGACTGTCTCCTTCCCAAGAATGTAATGTCTCCATTGGCAACAGGTTTTCACAATGGAGTACATTTCTTTGTCATAATTAGGGTACTTACGGACAACATATGATAGTTTCTCACTATGATAGGCCACAGGGTGGTCGTGCTGAGTGAGAACGACACCTACAACATAGTATGAAGCATCGGTCTCAATCTCAAAGGGATGTTGCAAGTCCGGTAGTGAAATTACTGGCGCTGAGCACAAGAGTTGCTTCAAATCATTGAACGCTTGTTGTTGGGACTGGCCCCACACAAATTTTTCCTTACCACCACCCCTATTTACTTGGCTGAGGGCCCATGCAATATGGGAAAATCCCAACACGAACCTACGGTAGAAATTGGAAAGGCCAAAGAAGCTTCGAAGCTCAGTGAGTGTGGTTGCGGCTAGCCAATCACGGATGACTTGGATCTTGGCTAGATCCACATGTACACCATGTTAATCAATGATGTAACCTAGGTAATGGACCCTGTCCATGCCGAAGGAGAATTTTTCCAAGTTGGTGTATAGCTTGTGCTACCACAGGTTGTGTAGAACCTATTGAATATGATGAAAGTGTTCTTCCCAATTCTTGTTGTAAATGAGAATGTCATCCAGATACACCACTACAAAAGTATCAGTGAATGGTCATAGGATATCATCCATCATCCTCATGAAAGTAGATGGAGCATTTTTCAAGCCAAAGGGCATGACCAACCATTTGAAAATACCTTCCTTTGACTTGAAGGTGCTCTTCCATACATTTGCTTGTTCTATCGGGACCTGCTGGTAGCCAGACTTCAGATCAATCTTACTGAAGTATTTGGCCCTTGTGAGTTGATCAAGGAGGTTGTCGATTTGGGGAGTTGGGTACCAGTTTCTAACTGTGATTTTATTCAGGGCTCAGTAATCAATGCAGAGTCACCAAGTTCCATATTTATTTTGTACCAGCACGATTGGGATCTCGTAAGGTGATGAGCTGGGATGAATGTGCCCCTTGTGGAGTAGTTCTTGGATCTACCACTTGATCTCCTAATTCTTTAACAAAGAGTGGCAGTAGACTGTTCCATTGAGAAGTGATTCATCAGGGGTCATATTGATGGGGTGTTTGACCTGACAGTACAGAGGTACCCCGATAGGTGAGGAGAAGATATATGAGTATGCTTACAAGACCTTATCCACTTGATTCTATTGTGTGGATAGGTCGGTCACGGAGACCTGAATGTGGTTGCGATATTTTGCTCATTCTGAGAGAGAATCACAAAGAATACAAACTTCCCTATCTGAGAGATGACCTTCCTACATTTCTTGGTAGAGATCAAGGAAATGCACTAGGTGGGACTACCTCTGATATCCTGTACAATTACAATTTCTTGTTCAGAGTAATAATAACACTCTAAGGCCTAGAATCATATACAACATGGTGTTTCGATAAATATGGTTGGCCCAAAATAACATTACAAACTTCAAGAGGGGAAACATCACACAATACCTCATCTTTTAAGGGCTTGATTTCGTATGATAGGCGGCATTGTTGGCTGACGTGGATGTCGCTTCCTTGGCGGAGCCATCCGAAGGTGTAGGGTTCCGGGTGCGGCGTTGGGTGTAGGGTGAGTCGCTTGATGACCTCTGTTGAGATGAGGTTCTACTTTCTACCACTATCAACGATGAAGTGTAGAAGGGTACCCTTCACCCACATCTGTGAATGAAAAAGGTGCTCGCCTTCCTCTGGCTCATTTGGTTCACTGGGTTGGAGCTTGGTTCGTATGTTATTTACAGGTCATCTCACCATTTTCGCTATAAATTTTTTTCTATAATGATTCAGACCTTGAAATTTCTATTCCATTGACAAAACATATCCAATTATATGTGGTAAACAATTCATCTTGTGGGTCGTTGTATTTTGGTATTTACACTCTATGGAAAATAGTGTTTGTGGCTAGTCCTGAAACTAGTCAAAAACAGGTGTTTCGGGTAAAAACGTCATAACTTATTCATAACACATCAAAATTTAGTGAGGAAAAATGTGTTGGTTAGGGTATGTTCTTTAGTATTATTTGTAATATTTTCAGATCATTTCAACAAATATTCCATGCGGGGCACGCTCTACAAAGTCCCTCTCTAGAATAAGCCAGAATTCAGCAAGGTATGCCATTTTTTCTATAACTCCTTTTTTGAGAGGTTCCAAGTAGTGAAACTTGAAGGAATTGCATAAAACACACTAAAGAACATTGTCTATCAGTTTCATATCTTTATACATTACAGGTACAAATTTATGATTACTTCAAGTTAGGGTGGTTGATTAATCAAAAACTAGGCATGTGAAACTAAAGAAAAGTTTGATGAAAATGTTAGTCTCTTGTTGTTAAAGTTAAGGAAGGTTTGTAGGAATGTGATAATATACACCAGGTCTATTACAGAGCTACAAATCAGATTTGGATGATGAAATTGATGAGGGCGTTTGGTTGAGGTACATGTTGAGTACATGGTTTAGACAAGTAGTTCATGAGTTGGCACATACATGAGGTGTATAGTTCATGATGTTGGTACATATTGATGAATCATAATTTTTGAGTAGTTGACACATGATCGGTACATACTTGGTACATGGTTGGATGCACTTGTTTATGGTATAGGTTGATTACAGGTTGTTTGGTATAGGTTGGTACATGGTTGTTGCACTTGTTTATGGTACAGGTTGATTACAGGTTGATGCATGGTTGATGCATGGTTTAGATTTATTGGTACAAGTTTACAGTGGTATATCTCACAGTGATAGTGTGACAGTGGTTCCATCATTCTACTTTTACTTTAGGGCGGCTGGATGGGGTAGGGATAGGTAGTTGTAGCCACCTTTCGGTTGTAGTCGGAGAACATAGGGGGTTATAGCCTCCTTCTGGTTGTAGCCAGAGAATTGAGGAGTTGTATCTTCCTTCAAGTTGTAGCCTGAGAAACTAGGGGGTTGGAGCCTCCTTCTAGTTGCAGCTGAAAACAAAGGAATTTGGTGCTTCCAATGAATGTAATTCTTCAAGACATATAAGAAAAAGCATTCTGTGATTTTCTCCCGATTTGGGTTTCCACGTAAAACACTGGTGTACTATGTATGTGTATGTTTTTTCATTTGTTCATTGCTTAATTACTCTGCAATTATTGGATGATAATGCTTCATTGATATAACACTTAGATTATATGGTTAGAAAGGATTAAATTGCTTTATTACTGATTCACCCCCTCTCTCAGTAATCCAACAATTGGTATCAGAGCCAGTTCCTTAAGGAAACAGTTTAACCACTGGAAGGAGATCATGGATTATTCTGAGAATGGAGTGCCAATGTTTAATGGTCATAATGGTTTTAAGTATGATATGTGGAGCATAAGGACAGAAGTATTTTTACAGGCACAGGGACATTATATTTGGCTATCAGTTGTTACAGGATATGATAGTTCAAAAAGGGCAAAGACTGTAGCCAAGAATGAATTGAGGAAAAATAACAAAATAGCAATGGCTTTCATCTGGGAAGGATTACCTAATCCGGTAAAAGAAAAGGTTGGTAAATGTTCATCAGCAAAAGAACTTTGGGATAAGTTACATGACATATATTCTTCACCCATCACAGATTCAGAAAATGTCAAAGAAGATGCAAATACAAATCAAGAAGAATTATGTTCACCATGTTAAGAAGATTCAGAAGATGAAGAGTACATAATCACCAGAGGTATGTTGTTTTGTGTTAATTATGAAAAACATGGACATCTTGAAATAGAATGCCATGAAGGAAATGAGACAGGAAAAATAATTGAAAAGGAAGACAATTATGAAGAAGAATTGATTAGTGATTTAGATGAAGAGAAGAAAACAAGTCACTCAAAAAAAATTGATGAAACAAAAGAAAAGTGTTCACATTTTTTAAGAATCCTAATAGGTCATCGTGAACTTAATAACTCATCTATAAGAAGCTAGAAAGATCGAAGAAAATATTGGATATCAAAAGCAGTGTTTGGAAACCAACATAGAAGCACAAAAGGAAGAAGCAGAAATGAGAGAGAATATATAGACAGGTCATCTTAAGGAAAGAACTAACAATCTAAATCAGCTTGAGACAGAGTTTAGTCAAGAAGAGAAAGGACTTGAAGAAGAAATAATCACATTAAAAATTTATCTTGAAGAAGCGAAAAGAACAAAAGGAGTCATGAAGTCTCAGATAATGAAGAAAGAAGAAGAGGTTGAGAAGCTTGAAGAAGAAGTTGTCACATTGAGAAGTAAAATCGTCAAGCTCAACACAAACATTGAAGAGATAGAAACATACACATCAGTTATAGAGAATGAAGAGAAGCACTCTAGGTTTCTAGAAAAGAAGAATGAAGAAAGTAGAAAGAGTTATGCAGAAGTAATCAAAGGAAGGAATCATGGTCAACCGGAATCTAAGAAAACTATTAAAGATATATCTTCAAGGGGACCATCCATGTTCAAGCCACAAAGAAGCTTCAATCATGATCATGATCAGTCAAGACAAAAATTCATAAGGACTACGCCACAAATAAGATCATTCACTCCCAGGAATGCAAATTTATTTTATGGTCAATTTTTTTATTGTACTAACTTTGGACATAAGGTTGCAGATTGCAGGGATTATAAAATAAATGTTCAAGCAAGAAGTGTCTATGTGGCCGCATGTAATATTGAGTGTTACAAATGTCATAAATATGGACACATAGCTAGTGATTGTAGAAGCATGATCGATACTTCCATGAAAGAGAATATAGATATCATATATAAGAAAGTATGGATAAGAAAACAAGAAGAACAAGTGAACAAAGACCATGTACCAGAGATCGCAAGATTGGTAATAAAATGAGATGAAGAAAATTCTACAGAGAAAAAGAAAGATGTTAGATACAGAAAGGTTTGGAAAATAACTGAAAGAAAGGAAGGGCAAGTAAAAAAGAAACAGGTTCAAGAGATTGTACTTTCAGGCATTGTAGTGAAAGATGAATCCACGGATAGAAAGAAAGAATTCAGAGCTCAAAGAGATAATGAATCTACCCATGAAGATAATGATCAATCTACCAATGAAGATGATGATGAATACACATCAGAAAAAGAATTGTTCTGAGCGATCTGGCTTAGAGACTCCCAAGTAATATGAATATTAGACAGGGGGATTCTATGCGATAGCTGTGACAGACCAAAGAACCATCCTTCGAGTAGATTGCAGAGTTTGAGAAGACAGATTCAGAGCAATCAGTTAGAAGAAGTACAGTTTGATAGTGTAATGATAAATGGGTTAGCATTATGGACAGTTGTGCAAGTAGAGTCTTGGACAGTATGGACAAAGATGGATTTGTAAGAACACTTAGTAGGTTTAGATAGATATATGATAGTGGACGAGAGCATGGATTCATAGATTGGTTCAGAGAGTGGTTCAAAGACAAAGGAACATTATCTTAATGGATGATAATTACACAAGAAATGGATCAAACAATGCTAATGGATTACAAATTGACAAATATTTTTTGGACACAGGTAGTTCATACATTAGTTCACATTCAAAACAGAGTATTGCTCATAAACAACACTGACAAAACTCCCTACGAGCTATGGAAAGGAAGACCAAAAAATGTGAAGCACTTCAGAGTTTTTGGAAAAAAATGCTACATCAAAAGAGAAGATGGCAGAATGGGAAAGTTTGACTCTCATGTGGACAAAGGAGTACTTGTTGGTTACTCAAGTACAAGTAAAGCATACAAGTGTTATAATCTAAGATTGAACAAAGTTGTGGAAAGCATCAACATAACAATTGATGAAACAGGCAGACCAGAATCAAAGGAAGAAGAAAACAAATCAATGGAACAACTTTTCAAAGAAGAAGATGAAAAAGAAGTAGAAGAGGAAGATGAATATGAAGAGAATCTGATAGAAGCAGAAGAGCAAGTTTAACAAGTATCTCCAAAGACACCTAGAAAACGAGTACAAAAGAATCATCCTTCAAATCAGATTATTGGAAACAAAGATGTAGGAGTTGACACTAGAAGAAAAATCCATTCACCAGAACAAACACACCTACCACTCTTATCTACAATTGAACCAAACTGTTTTGAAGAAGCCAACAAGGATGAATTTTGGAATAAGGCCATGGATGACGAATTGGATCAAATAAAGAAAAATGGCACTTGGGAATTGGTTCCAAAACCAAAAAATAAGAATGTGATTGGCACAAAATGGGTTTTCAAGAATAAATTGAATGAATATGGATAGGTTACAAGGAACAAAGCTAGATTTGTATGTAAAGGATATGCTCAGATTGAAGGAATCGACTTTGAAGAGACATTTGCCCCAATTGCCAGAATGGAAGCAATCAATTTGCTTTTATCTTATGCATGCTCCAAAAATGTTAAAGTATATCAAATGGACATAAAATCGGCTTTTCTAAATGGGGAACTTGAAGAAGAAGTCTACATTGAACAACCAAAAGGATTTCAATTGTTAGAGAACACAGATTATGTGTGTAAATTAAACAAGGCCTTGTATGGTCTAAAACAGGCTCCTAGAGCATGGTACTCTAGACTGGATAAGTATCTGCAGTAGGCAGGGTTCAGAAAAGGAAGTGCAAACAGAAACCTCTACATCAAGTTAAGTCAAGGTAATATTTTATTAATTGAAGTTTATGTTGATGATATTATTTTTGGCAGTGATGATAACGGGTTAAGCCAGAAATTTGCAAAAGATATGCAGAAAGAATTTGAAATGTCACTACTTGGAGAACTATCCTTCTTTCTGGGACTTCATATACGTCAAAGAAACCAAGGAATTTTTATTTCTCAAACCAAGTATATCAGATAAATTCTAAAGAGGTTCGAAATGGAAGATTGCAAACCAGTTGTCACTCCCATGCAAACCAGTTGCAAGTTGAGAAAAGATGATCATTCAAAGTCTACAGATCAAAGGAAATACAGGTCAATGGTTGGCATCCTATTATATGTGACAACATCTAGACCAGATGTAATGCAAGCATTTGGACAGGTGGCATGATTTCAAGCAGCACCAAAGGAATCACATGTATTAGCAGTGAAGAGGATTTCCAGATATCTCAAAGGAACATAAGAGTTTGAGCTATGGTATCCAAAAGGAAAGGATCTATCACTAATTGCCTACATAGACGTAGATTGGGAAGGTTGTATTGATGATCGAAGAAGCACCAGTGGAGCAGCATTCTACTTGGGTGAGTGTTTAGTATCATGGGTGAGCAAGAAACAATCATCAGTATCTCTATCTACAGTCGATGCAAAGTATATTGCAGCAGCAGCATGTTATACACAGGTTCTTTGGATGAAACAAACTTTGACAGATATATGGGTTGAGTATGATGAGCCCATTCCAATATATTGTGATAATACAAGCACCATTAGTATCCCAAAAACCCATTGATTCACTCCAAGGTGAAGCACATTCCAATCAAGTATCACTTTCTACAAGAACAGGTTGTAGAAAAGAACATCAGAGTTGAGTATGTGGGCACAAAAGAACAAGTGACAGACATCTTTACAAAACCACTTCCACAGGAAGCCTTTGAATATCTTCGCCAAAGACTTGGAGTTATTTCTACTCCAAAATGAATGTTTTTTTAATTCTTTTTGAATGATTATCTTATATGTCTTAGATGTACACGAGGAAGCACCATAAGAGGATAGTTCAGTCAGGGGGAGCAACCCCAAATGGAAAGATACCTTTGCCATTGATGACAAAGGGGGAGAGATTTATCAGATGCATAGGACAAAGGCATGGTTCCAGGGGGAGAAGATTTATCAGATGTAGAGGATAGAGGCATGGTTCTAGGGGGAGCATGAGTGATATGATTTTAGTGTTGCATCAGAGTGTTTTCATCAATGCCAAAGGGGGAGATTGTTGATTAAGGTTGGTTGTCATTGATGTCAACCCTTGAAGGAAGCCATGTAGCACAAAGGTTTGGGTAATGGAACCAATATTGTTTGATTTAAATATGTCTCATTATTGTTTTTTCATGGTTGATAAGAAGAAAATATGGATGAACTCCAAAGTGTTCTCATTATGGTGAAATCCCTCACGGGAAGACGCTTTGCGGAGCAAGAGAACCCATGCTTAATTTTGGAATAATCAGATGAAGGACAGTGAATTTTTCAAGGAAACTATCCTATATGGATAGTGCTTGTCATTCCATTTCTGGTGGTATGTAGAACGTCACATAACTCCTCATGGTTAGAGAGTTATGGCCATGAGAAGTTGGAGACCCCAGGTTTGGGTAATGGACCCAAGTTTGTTTGATGGATAACGGTATGAGTTATGATATATTTTAAGATAATACTATTCTATATGGATAGTACATGTCATACCATTTCTGGTGGTATGTGTAACGTCACATAACTCCTCACGATTTGAGAGTTATGGCCTTACGAAGTTGGAGGACCCTCATATGTCATCTAGAAGCCCCAAAAGGTCAAAGTAGTCAAAGTGGTTTAAGAGATTTTAAAAGGTAAATAATAAAGTGAAGTAATGAGTGTATTATAATTCAAAGTGAACACAAAATAAATTATTTCAATAATAAATTTAATGGAGAAATTAGAAGTGGGTTAACCCTAAAATAAGGAAAGTGGGGCCAAGTGACCTAAAAGATGTTTTTAAGGAAGCTACTTGGAGAGTATAAATAAGAGGCAAGTCTCTCTCATTTTAATCACACTTGAGAATATTGAATATATATAGGTGTATGAGGTAACCAAGGATATATAAGCAGAAATTATGAGGCAAGGTGAAGAAAAGAAGGCTGAAATGCAAGGAAGGATAAATTCTTTTGATGGTGCTTTCTAAGGTATGTTATTTACAGGTCATCTCACCATTTTCTCTATAACCTTTTTTATATAATGATTCAGACCGTAAAAATAATATTCCTTTGAGAAAACATATCCAATTATCTGTGGTAAAAAATTCATCTTGTGGGTCGTTGTATTTTGGGACTTACACTCCGTGAAAAATAGTGTTTGTGGTCAGTCTTGAAACTAGTCAAAAACATGTGTTTCGGGTAAAAACATCATAACTTCTTCATAACAGATCAAAATTTAGTGATACCAAATGTGTTGGTTAGGGTACAGTATTTAGTATTTTTTGTAATATTTTTAGATCATTTCAACAAATATTCTGTGCAGGGCACGCTCTACAAGGTCCCTCTCTCGAATAAGCCACGATTCAACAAGGTGTGCCATTTTTGCTATAACTCCTTTTCTGAGAGGTTCCAAGTAGTGAAACTTCGAGGCATTTCATAAAAACACTGAAGAAAATTGTGTATCAGTTTCATATCTTTATACATTATAGGTACAAAGTTATGATTACTTCAAGTTAGGGTTGTTGACTAATCCAAAACTAGGCATGTGAGACTAAAGAAAAGTTTGATGAAAATGCTAGTCTCTTGTTGTTAAAGTTAAGGAAGGTTTGTAGGAATATGATCATATACACTAGGTCTATTACAGAGCTAAAAATCATATTTTGATGATGAAATTGATGAGGGATTTTGGTTAAGGTACATGTTAAGTACATGGTTGAGACAAGTAGTTGATGAGTTGGCACATACATGAGGTGTATAGTTGATGATGTTGGTACATATTAATGAGTAGTTGACACATGATTGGTACATACTTGGCACATGGTTGGATGCACTTGTTTATGGTACAGGTTTATTACAGGTTGTTTGGTACAGGTTGGTGCGTGGTTGATGCACTTGTTTATGGTACAGGTTCATTACAGGTTGAGGTACAGGTTGATGCATGGTTGATGCATGGTTCATATTTATTGGTACAGGTTTACAGCAGTATATCTCACAGTGATACGTGACAATGGTTCCATCATTATACTTATACTTCAGGGCATTTGGACGGGGCAAGGATAGGTGGTTGTAGCTGAAGAACATAGGGGCTTGTAGCCTCCTTCTAGTTGTAGCCAGAGAATGAGGGAGTTGGAGCTTCCTTCAGGTTGTAGCCTAAGAAACTAGGGGGTTGGAACCTCCTTCCAGTTCTAGCTGAAAACAAAGGAAGTTGGTTCTTCCAATGAATGTAATTCTTCAAGACATATAAGAAAAAGCATTATGTGGTTTTCTCCCGATTTGGGTTTCCACGTAAAACACCGGTGTACTGTGTATGTGTATGATTTTTCATTTGTTCATTGCTTATATACTCTGTAGTTATTGGATGATAATTCTTCATTGATATAACACTTGGATTATATGGTTAAAAAGGATTAAATTTCTCTATTATTGATTCACTCCACCTCTCAGTAATCCAACAAGTTCCACTTAAATGCATTCTTCTAAAGAACGTTCGTCAATGGCTTGGAAATTTTTCCATAATGATGGATAAATTTCTAGTAATATCTTGTGAGGCTAAGGAAATCTCAGAGGCTTTTCAAGGTATTAGGATGTGGCCAATCATGCATGGATTGAATCTTGTTGGGGTCAACATGTACTCTGTCATGGTTGATAATGTGTTCCAAGTATTTGATCTCACTTGCCCCAAAATAACACTTGGACTTCTTAACAAACAATTGATGGTCCTGTAACAATTGGAGCAGATTGTCAACATGTTGAATATGGGACTCCCAAGTGTAGTTGTAAATAAGAATGTCATCAAAGAAAACAGAAAAAACTTTTAGAGTTAGGGCTTCAAGAGTTTATTCATAAGACTTTGGAAGGTAGATGGAGCATTTTAAAGCCCAAAAGGCATTGCCAAGAACTCATAATGGCCTTCATTATTTCTAAAAGAGATCTTCAGAATACATGCTTCCTTCATTCTAATATGGTGATAACCTGAGCAAAGATCCAATTTGGTGTAGAAACAAGCACCCTGGAGCTCATCCAACAAATCATCACTGACAGGAATCAGAAAATTATCCTTAATGATCAATTTATTAAGGGCACCAAAATATGGACACATGTGCCAATAACCTTCCTTATTTAGGACCATTACAATAGGGGAGGAGTATGGGTTGTTACTGGGGCGAACTACCCAACCTTCCAATAATTCCTACACTATTTTTTCTATTTCATTTTTTTGAGCAAAGGGATACATGTGTCAGACAGTTGGCTTAGGTTGATGGATAGTTGGTTTGGATTCTTGGTTTTTATTGATTTCAACGATTGGAGAGTGATATTTTAGATTTCTGTCAACCCTTAGTGATTGATGTCAACCCTTGGAGAAAGTTCATTAGTAAATTATGGTAGCACAAAGGTTTGGGTAACGGACCCAAGGTTTTTTCATGTATAATGGCATGAGTTTTAATATATTTTAAAGTAATACTATTATATATGGATATTAAATTTCATTCCATTTGTGGTGGTATGTGGAATGTCACATAACTCCTCACGGTTAGAGTGTTATGGCCATGAGAAGTTGGAGAACCCAGGTTTGGGTAATGGACCCAAGTTTGTTTGATGGATAATGGTATGAGTTTTGATATATTTGAAGTTAATACTATTCTATATGGGAATTACATGTCATTCCATTTTTGGTGGTATGTGGAACGTCACATAACTCCTCACAGTTTGAGAGTTATGGCCTTACGAAGTTGGAGGACGCTCATATGTCATCTAGAAGCCCCAAAAGGTCAAAGTAGTCAAAGTGTTTTAAGAGATTTTAGAAGGTAAATAATAAAGTGAAGTGATGAGTGTACTATAATTCAAAGTGAATACAAAATAAATTATTTAAATAATAAATTTAATGGAGAAATTAGAAGTGGGTTAACCCTAAAATAAGGAAAGTGGACAAAGTGACCTAGAAGATGTTTTTAAGGAAGCTACTTGGAGAGTATAAATAAGAGGCAAGGCTCTCTCATTTTAGATCACACTTGAGAATATTGAATATCTATAGGTGTCTGAGGTAACCAAAGGATATCTAAGATGAATTTCTGAGGGAAGGTGAAGAAAATAAGACTGGAATTCAAGGAAGGATAAAAAATTTTGATGATGCTTTCTAAGGTATGTTATTTACAGGTCATCTCACCATTTTCACAATAATTTTTTTTATAGAATGATTCAAACTGTGAAATTTATATGCCATTGAGGAAACATATCCAAGTATCTGTGGTAAATAATTCATCTTGTGGGTTGTTGTATTTGTGGATTTACACTCCGTGGAAAATAGGATTTGTGGCTAGTCCTGAAACTAGTCTAAAATAGGTGTTTCGGGTAAACAAATCATAACTTCTTCATAACAGATCCAAATGAAGTAATATAAAATGTTTTGGTTAGATTAAAGTATGTAGTATTCTTTGTAATAGTTTCATATCAATTCAACAAATATTACGTGTGGGTCACGCTCTACAAGGTCACTCTCTAGAATAATCCATAATTCAACAAGGTATGCCATTTTTTCTATAACTCCTTTTATGAGAGGTTTAAAGTAGTGAAACCTGAAGGAATTGCATAAAACACACTAAATAACATTGTGTATCATTTTCATATCTTTATTCATTACATGTACAAAGTTATGATTATTTCAAGTTAGGGTTGTTGACTAATCCAAAACTAGTCATGTGAGACTAAAGAAAAGTTTGATGAAAATGCTAGTCTCTTGTTGTTAAA
>ML779149.1:0-39617 GCA_009831015.1 Picea engelmannii | reverse complement strand
TTGACTAATCCAAAACTAGTCATGTGAGACTAAAGAAAAGTTTGATGAAAATGCTAGTCTCTTGTTGTTAAAGTTAAGGAAGGTTTGCAGGTATGTGATCATATACACCAGGTATATTACAGAGTTACAAATCATATTTGGATTATGAAATTGATGAGGGAATTTGGTTGAGGTACATGTCGGGTACATGGTTGAGACAAGTAGTTGATGAGTTGGCACATACATGAGGTGTATAGTTGATGATGTTGGTACATCTCGATGAGTCATAGTTGATGAGTAGTTGATACATGATTGGTACATGGTTGGAGGCACTTGTTAGTAGTATTGTTGACACATGGTTTACGGATGATGTAGCATATATTGATCTTGGTGATAATTATGAGCTGTTGTGTTATGCTTGGTTGATTCACATCTTTGAGAGTTGTCTTGGTGATTGATATTGGTGAGTAGATATGATTTGGTTGATAAGATTGATGAGACAGGTTGTTGTGATAGTTTGTTTGGAAAAAAGTTTGTGACAGGTTGTTGTGACAGGTTATTTGTATAGGTTTGGTGCATGGTTGATGCATTTGTTCATGGTACAGGTTGTTTGGTACAAGTTGGTGCATGGTTGATACACTTGTTTATGGTACAGGTTGATTACGGGTTGAGGTACACATTGATGCATGGTTGATGCATGGTTTAGGTTATTAGTATAGGTTATTTGGTGCAGGTTGATTGGTACAGGTTTACAGTAGTATATCTCATAGTGATAGTATGACAGTGGCTCCATCGTTCTACTTATATGTCAAGGAAACTGGACAGGGCAAGTACAGGTGGTTGTATCCACCTTCCGATTGTAGCTGGAGAACATAGGGGATTGTAGCCTCCTTCTGGTTATAGACAAAGAATTGGGGAGTTGGAGATTCCCTCAGGTTGTAGCCTAAGAAGCTAGGGGGTTGGAGCCTCCTTCCAGTTGCATCTAGAAAACAAAGGAAGTTGGTGCTTCCAATGAATGTAATTCTTCAAGACATATAAGGAAAAACATTATGTGGTTTTCGCCCGCTTTGGGTTTCCACGTAAAACACCGGTATACTATGTATGTGTATGATTTTTCATTTGTTCATTGCTCATTTACTCTACACTTATTGGATGATAATGATACATTGATATAACACTTGGATTGTATGGTTAAAAATGATTAAATTTCTCTATTACTGATTCACCCCCCCTCTTAGTAATCCAATAATTGGTTTCAAATTTGGTTCCTTCAGGAAACATTTTAACCACTGGAAGGAGATCATGGATTATTCGGAGAATGGAGTACCAATGTTTAATGGTCAGAATGGTTTTAAGTATGATATGTGGAGCATAAGAACGAAAGTATTTTTACAGGAATAGGGACATTATATTTGGCTATCAGTTGTTACTAGATATGATAGTTCAAAAAGGGAAAATACTGCAACCAAGAAGGAATTGAGGAAGAATAACAAAATAGCAAAGGATTTCATCTGGGAAGGATTACCTAATCTGGTAAGAGAAAAGGTTGGTAAATGTTCATCAACAAAAGAACTTTGGGATAATTTACATGACATATATTCTTCACCCATCACAGATTCAGAAAATGTCAAAGAAGATGTAGATACAAATCAAGAAGAATTATGTTCACCGTGTCAAGTAGTTCAGAAGATGAAGAGTACATAATCACCAGAGGTATGTTGTTTTGATTTAATTATGAAAAACGTGGACATCTTGAAATAGAATGCCATGAAGAAAATGAGACATAAAAAATAATTGAAAAGGAAGACAATTATGAATAAGAACTGATTAGTGTTTTAGATGAACTAAGAGAACAAAACAATTCAATCAAGAAATAATTGATGAAACAAAAGGAAAGTGTTCACATTTTTTAAGAATCCCAACAGGTCATCGAGAACTTAAGAACTCAATTAGAAGAATCTAGAAAGATCGAAGAAAATATGGAATATCAAAAGCGGTGTTTGGAAACCAACATAGTAGAATAGAAGGAAGAAGCAGAAATGAGAGAGAAGATATTGACAGATCATCTTAAGGAAAGAACTAACGATCTAAACTAGCTTGAGGCAGAGTTTGGTCTAGAAGAGAATGGAATTGAAGAAGAAATAATCACATTAAAAATTCATCTTGAAGAAGCGAAAAGAACAGAAGAAGTCATGAAGTCTCAGATAATGAAGAAAGAGGAAGAGGTTGAGAAGCTTGAAAAAGAAGTTGTCACATTGAGAAGTAAAATCATCAAGCTCAACAAGAACGTTGAAGAGACAGAAACATCCACATCAGTTATAGATAATAAAGAGAAGCACTCTAGGTTGCTGGAAAAGAAGAAAGAAGAAAATAGAAAGAGTTATGCAAAAGTACTCAAAGGAAGGAATCATGGTCAACCAGAATCTAAGAAAACTATTTAAGATACATCTTCAATAAGACCATCCATGTTCAAGCCACAAAGAAGCTTCAATCATGATCATGATCAGTCAAGGCAAAAATTCATAAGGACTACGCCACAAACAAGATCATTCACTCCCAGGTATGCAAATTTATTTTATGGTAATTGTTTTTATTGTACTAACTTTGGACGTAAGGTTGCAGATTGTAGGGATTATAAAAGAAATGTCCAAGCAAGAAGTGTCTATGTGGTCGTACGTAACATTGGGTCTTTCAAATGTCATAACTATGGACACATAGCAGTGATTGTAGAATCATGATTAATACTTCCATGAAATAGAATACTGATATCAAATATAAGAAAGTATGGATAAGAAAACAGGAAGAACAGATGAACAAAGAGCTGGTACCAGAGATCGAGGGATTGGAAATAAAATGATATCAAGAAAATTCTACAAAGAAAAGGAAAGATGTCAGATACAGAAAGGTTTAGAAAATAACTGAAAGAAAGGAAGGACATGTAAATAAGGAACAGGTTCAAGATATTGTACTTTTAGGCATTGTAGTGAAAGATGAATCCATAGACAGAAATAAAGAAGTCAGAGCTCAGAGAGATAATGAATCTACCAATGAAGATGATGATGAATATACCAATGAAGATGATGATGAATACACATCAGAGCAGGAATTGTTCTGAGCCATCCAGCTTAGAGACTCCCAAGTAATATGAATATTAGATAGGGGGAGTTTATGTGATAGTTGTGACGGACCAAAGAACCATCCTTCGAGTAGCTTGCAGAGTTTCAGAAGACAGATTCAGAGCAATCAGTTAGCAGAAGTATAGTTTGATAGATTAATCAAGACTTCATGATAGTATAGTGATAAATGGGTCATCATTATGGATAGTTGAGCAAGTAGATTCTTGAACAATATGGACATAGATGGATTCATAAGAACACGTAGCAAGTTTGGATAAATATATGATAGTGGACGAGAGCATGGATTCGTAGATTGCTTCAGAGAGTGGTTCAGAGACAAAGGAACATTATCATAATGGATGATAATTACATAGGAAATGGCTTGAACAATGCTAATGGATTCCAAATTGACAAATATTTTTTGGACACATGCAATGCATACATCAGTTCACGTTCAAAACATAGTAATGCTCAGAAACAACAATGGCAAAACTCCCTACAAACTATGGAAAGGAAGCACAGAAAACAACCTATACATCAAGGTAACTCAAGGTAATATTTTATTAATTGAAATTTATATTGATGATATTGTTTTGGAAGTACTAATGGCAAGTTAAGCCAAAAATTTGCAAAGGATATGCATAATGAATTTGAAATGTCATTACTTGGAAGACTATCCTTCTTTTTGGGTCTTCATATATGTCAAAGAAACCAAGGAATTTTTATTTCTCAAACAAAGTATATAAGAGAAATGCTAAAAAGTTTCAGAATGGAAGATTGCAAACGAGTTACCACTCCTATGAAAACCAATTGCATGTTGAGAAAAGATGATGATTCAAAGTATACATCCCAGAGGCAATATAGGTCAATGATTGGTAGCTTACTATATGTGACAACATCTAGACCAGATGTAATGCAAGCAGTTGGACAGGTGGCACGATTTCATGCAGCACCAAAGGAATCACATGTATTAGCAGTGAAGAGGATTTTCAGATATCTCTAAGGAACAGAAGAGTTTGGATTATAGTATCCAAAAGGAAAGGATCTATCACTTATTGCCTACATAGATGCAGATTGGGCAGGTTGCATCGATGACTGATGAAGCACCAGTGGAGCACCGTTTTACTTGGGTAAGTTTTTAGTATCTTGGCTAAGCAAGAAACAATCATCAATATCCTTATCTATAGCCGAGGAGGAGTATATTGCAGCATCGGCATGTTGTACATAGGTTCTATGGATGAAACAAACTTTGACAGATATACAGATTGAGTATGATGAGTCCATTCCAATCTATTGTGATAATACAAGAACCATTAGTATCTCAAAAAACTCGGTGATGCACTCCAAGACGAAGAACATCAGAGTTGAATATGTGGGAACAAAAGAACAAGTGGCATACATCTTTACAAAACCACTTCCATGGAAATCCCTTGAGTATCTTCGCCAGAGACTAGGAGTAATTTATACTCCAAAATGAATGCTTTTGAATTTTTATCTTATATGTCTTAGATGTACATGAGGAATCACCATAAATAGAACAAAGGGGGAGAGATTTATCAGATGCAAAGGTAAATTCTTGGAGAGAGAGCATAGAGCCATGTTTCCAATGGGAGTGATTATCACAAGGGAAGAATGAGCAATATGACTTCAGAGTATTACCCTTTGTCAAAGGGGGAGATATTATTCATATGAAGGGAAAGAGAGTAATCAGAGGCTTATAAACACAAAGAAAAATCAAAGGCACATAGACAAGGGGGGCATCCCCAAAGGGAGATACCCTTTTCCATTGATGTCAAAAGGGGAGAGATAGAAACATTGATGAAGAGTATAAGCATGAAATTTATCATGACTAAGTGTTGCCATCAATGTTGGTGTTGCCATCAATGCCAAAGGGGGAGATTATCAGACAGTTGGCTTAGGTTTATGGATAGTTGGTATGAATTGTTAGTTTTCATTGATGTCAACCATTGGATAGTGATATTATAGATTGATGTCAACCATTGGATAGTGATATTGCAGATTGATGTCAACCCTTAGTGATTGGTGTCAACCCTTGGAGAAAGTTCGGTAGCGAATTCCGGTGGCACAAAGGTTTGGGTAATGGACCCAAGGTTGCTTCATGTATAATGGTATAATTTTTAATATATTTTAAGGTAATACTATTCTATATGGATATTACATGTCATTCCATTTCTGGTGGTATGTGGAACGTCACATAACTCCTCACGGTTAGAGAGTTATGGCCACAAGAAGTTGGAGAACCCAAGTTTGGGTAATGCACCCAAGTTTGTTTGATGGATAATGGTATGAGTTTTGATATATTTGCAAGTAATACTATTATATATTTATAGTACATGTCATTCAATTTATGGTGGTATGTGGAACGTCACATAACTCCTCACGGTTTTAGAGTTATGGCCTTACGAAGTTGGAGGACCTTATATGTCATCTAGAAGCCCCAAAAGGTCAAAGTAGTCAAAGTGGTTTAAGAGAATTTATAAGGTAAATAATAAAGTGAAGTGATGAGTGTACTATAATTCAAATTGAATACAAAATAAATTATTTAAATAATAAATTTAATGGAGAAATTAGAAGTGGGTTAACCCTAAAATAAGGAAAGTGGGCAAAGTGACCTAGAAGATGTTTTTAAGGAAGCTACTTGGAGAGTATAAATAAGAGGTAAGGCTCTCTCATTTTAGATCACACTTGAGAATATTGAATATCTATAGTTTTCTGAGGTAACCAAAGGATATATAAGCTGAATTTCTGAGGGAAGGTGAAGAAAAGAAGGTCGGAATTCAAGGAAGGATAAATTCTTTTGATGATGCTTTCTAAGGTATGTTATTTAGAGGTCATCTCACCATTTTCGCAATAAATAATTTTCTAGAATTATTCAGACTGTTAAATTGCTATTTCATTGAGGAAACATATCCAATTATTTGTGGTAAAAATTTTACTTTGTGGGTCTTTGTATTTTTAGAGTTACACTCCGTGGAAAATAGGGTTTGTGGCTAGTCCCGAAACTAGTCTAAAACAGGTGTTTCGGGTAAAAATGTCATAAATTCTTAATAAAATATTCAAATTTAGTAAGACCAAATGTGTTGGTTAGATTACAGTATGTAGTATGTTGTATAATAGTTTTAGATTGATTCAACAAATATTACACGTGGGGAATTCTATACAAGGTTTCTCTCTAGAAAAAGCCAGAATTCAGCAAGGTATGTCATTTTTTCTATAACTCCTTTTTTGAGAGGTTCCAAGTCGTGAAACCTGGAGGAATTGCATAAAACAAAATAAAGAACATTATGTATAATTTTCATATATTTATTCATTACAGGTACAAAGTTATGATTATTTCAAGTTATGGTTGTTGACTCATCCAAAACTAGTCATTTGAGACTAAAGAAAAGTTTGATGAAAATGCTAGTGTCTTGTTGTTAAAGTTAAGAAATGTTTGCAGGTATGTGATCATATACACCAGGTCTATTACATATTTACGAATCATATTTGGATGATTAATTTCATGAGGGCATTTGGTTGAGGTACATGGCGGGTACATGGTTGAGACAAGTAGTTGATGAGTTGGCACATACATGAGGTGTATAGTTGATGATGTTGGTACATCTTGATGAGTCATAGTTGATGAGTAGTTGATACATGATTGGTACATACTTTGTACATGGTTGGAGGCACTTGTTAGTAGTATTGTTGACATATGGTTTATGGATAATGTAGCATACATTGATCTTGGTGATGATTATGAGTTTTTGTGTTATGCTTGGTTGATGTACATCTTTGAGATTTGTCTTGGTGATTGATATTGGTGAGTAGATATGATTTGGTTGATAAGATTGATGAGATAGGTTGTTGTGATAGGTAGTTTGGATAATTTTTTTGGACAAGTTGTTGTAACAGGTTATTTGTATAGGTTTGGTGCATGCTTGATGCACTTGTTCATGGTACAGGTTATTTGGTATAGGTTGGTGCATGGTAGATGGACTTGTTTATGGTATAGGTTGAGGTATAGGTTGATGCATGGTTGATGCATGGTTCAGGTTATTAGTATAGGTTATTTGGTGTAGGTTGATTGGTACAGGTTTACATCAGTATATCTCACAGTGATAGTGTGGAAATGGTTCCATCATTCTACTTATACGTTAGGGCGGTTGGACGGGGCAAGGACAGGTGGTTGTAGCCACCTTCCGGTTGTAGCTGGAGAACATAGGAGGTTGTAGCTAGAGAATTGGGGAGTTGGAGATTCCCTCAGGTTGTATCTTGAGAAACTAGGGGGTTGGAGCCTCCTTCCCGTTGCAGCTAGAAAACAAAGGAAGTTGGTGCTTCCAATGAATGTAATTCTTCAAGACATATAAGACAAAGAATTATGTGGTTTTCTCCCGCATTGGGTTTCCACGTAAAACATTGGTGTAATATGTATGTGTATGATTGTTCATTTGTGCATTTCTTATTTACTTTGCAGTTATTCAATGATAATGATACATTGATATAACACTTGGATTATATGGTTAAAAAGGATTAAATTGCTCTATTACTGATTCACACCCCCTTTCAGTAATCCAACAACATGTAGGGGCATACATTGGTGGGTTGAATTCCAGGGAGCAGAGGGATGTTGTGATCATGCTCACCTCAGGATGGGGGTAATTATTTGGGTGTCTCAAAGACCAAAGTGTGCTTTTCCAGGACTAGTTACAGGTCGGGATGGATGGTGGGGGGGGATGGCTCTTATACCTGGATGAAATTAGATTGGGAACCCAGTTTCTTTATTCTGTGAGAGCTGATAATTTTTGGGAACCCAGCATGCAAGCCATGAAGGGTATAAGTGGTAGACTCTTGAGTAAATTGCATATATAATTCTTGATAATCCATGGTAATCGATCCCAAAATGCACATCCATTGCACACCCTAGACAATATCATAGCCACCAATTGCAATGGAAAACATGTGAGTTTTTCAGGGTGTAATTTCCCATTTGGAGTTTGGCATTCTCACAATGGCCCCCGCATTTCATTATACCACCATTAGCTATGAGAATTTGAAAATTAGAAATTGGGTTAATAAAACAATTGACATCCTCATCAACTCTATGATAAATAAAATTATGGGTGTTGTTGTGTTGGGCCCCAACAACTCCCTCTAAATTTTTACAAAATTTAAAGGGCCTCCATTAGAATCTTGATAATTATAATGAGCTACAGAATCAACATTTTCAAATAGTTCCATACCTTAGCTTGCTTTGAGACAAACTTAATACATTCACTATATTATGAGACATTCATTACAAGAGCATATGTCAAAAGTTAGAAACGATCATAGAAATCTCAATTTAAACAAAAACATTAATTTTTATCAACTATTTACTTTCGTTTAAATTATGATTATGTGTTTATTATTTTGCTCATTAGCAAGTTTGACTATTTTGAATAATGGGTTCAATACTTCATCAAATAATATATTGCTTGGTTTCTCATTTTCACAAAATCATTTGGTGGGATTAATTAATTATTATTTTTTTGCATTTTGCATCTCATTTCAAAATAAAAATAATAATAATAAAATAATTATATATCATTTGTTTGATTTTGTGAAAACGCAAAATTAATATTTTTCTCCTCTCCATCAACTTGAAGCTTCTAGAATTTTAAGATCATATTTGAAAGGAAAATATAAACAATGTTTGTTTGGAACTTATAGTTAGTTTAAATTCATTTTTTATTTTATTGTTCTAGATTTTGTTTTATTCACAATTTTTAGATTATTAATTTAGGTTTCTTTTTGTTTAACAAGTTCTTATTATCAGTTATTTGCTATGTATATGATCATGGCTTGATTTTATTATCTAAATACGTTCAAGCTGATTGATCCAAAAATAATATTGGATTGCTACAAATAAATTTATGAACAACAACAGATAAAATTTGGAAAAGCGTCAAGAACAGACAGACGATTTTGCAAAACTGATTGCAGCCAAACCGTGAGGAATTTGAAGAAACGGTTGAAAATCCATCTCCTAAATGGACCCATTTAGCTTACGCACGAGAATTTTCCCAAACCAATTCACGATTTGAGAGATATTTGTGTCTCTTTACAAGGCAAATTTTAGGTGGTGGAAATTATTAGTTACACCTAGACTGTTCATTCATTGTATAAATATATGAGAAAATTCAGAGCCATGGAGATCCAAGGAATTCAGAGGAGGATTTTTATCCTTTTTTTTTGTATATTATTTCTTTTGTAAACTTTTTTCTTTTCAAATGGAGTAACGGCTAGTTGGAATATTTGGGAGAATGGACAAGTATTTTCAAAGAAGAAAATGGAATTTCAGGTTGCTTAATGGCTTTTGTCCTGTGAGTAAAATGGTTTTATTTTCATTATAATATCTTCATATTTTTTGAATAATTGATTATGCATTGATTTAAATTAGCTTTAGTCTTTTTTTATCAATACATGGTTAATTGTTATCATTTATATATTAATTTTTTAAATCTTTAAGAGTCTATTATCCCAAAAATTATTCCTGAACCATATGATGAACATTTTGTTGAAACTATATGAGAAAGCATTTTACTCTTTGGCTTTCATCCTATGTAGACTTTGCAGTGTTTTTTCATTGTCTTCTCATGTAATTTCTTGATGTGAAATGTTATCTGTGTCGAATTAGCTTTAGTCAGTTCTGCACATAATATTTTATACCATGTTTCTATTTATGTTGTTCATTATCTTTTGGTTTAGTTTATATCTATGGCTGATCATCTATTCAAATATTTTGAGTTTACCTCTGATGCTAGATAGTTGGTAAAACCATTCCTGAGAATTGGTATTTCTTTCATTTTTAGTTATTAGACATTTCAAGGTCACAAGATATATAATTATTTGTTTTTTTGTTGTTATAAACTCACTCCAGAATATGAAATACTTCCTTGAATTTCTTCAGAAAGTATTATGCTTGCTTTTTTCATAGGTTTACACTTGACACAGGTTAAGAGGAGCTCATACAATAAAAATAGATGAATTTAGCTTAGTGTTGTTGATCAATGAGAGGTTAGTAGGTGCATTGCTTTCTTTTATTCAGATTTGTTTATATATGAATGAGACGATGATTGCATTAATTAGTTTTGATTGTTTCTGTTTCATTGTTTCAATTGTATTTGCTTAGTATTTATTAGTTTAAAATCTTTAAACATTAAAAAAACAAAAAGATTTATGTTCTTACTTTATCTTATTTTGAAAAATTATTATGAACATCATTTTCACAAGATTTCAAGTAAACCTTG
Organism: Picea engelmannii; assembly: GCA_009831015.1. Lineage (NCBI taxonomy): Eukaryota > Viridiplantae > Streptophyta > Pinopsida > Pinales > Pinaceae > Picea > Picea engelmannii. The sequence goes on along the minus strand of ML779149.1, from coordinate 29,230 downwards.
TAAACTGTATATAGATTGTTTATAATCATTTGTATATTCACGTTTCTTTTTAATAAACATTAGTAAGTAATATATCATTTGTCAAAATCATAGCTTTAGATTAGTTTATTTCTTTTACTGTTTTTAGCACTTTAGTTGGCTAATGAAGCTATTAAACACATCGGGTCATATCATACCAAACAGATTGGGTTAATTAGACAACCCCGGTCTGGATCTAACCTTCCAGTTAACGGTTTGTCATTTACGCCCGTCAACAAATGGCACTAGAAGGAGGGATGAGGTAAATTTAATGATTAAATGTTTTACCCCTTAGCCTGTCATACTTCCAGATTTATAAATTCCTATTCTGTGTCATCTTGAAATGCACTAGAAGGCAGGTTAGACTAATAAGGTGGCCTTGCAGGAGTCTTTGTTTTGAATGTATTTAATTCCCCATCGCTCCCCAAATCACTGTGTTGGAACATGCTTTCCACTTCTCATTACTCGATATTCCCAATGAGAAAGTCTCTCGCTTGTCCAAACTCACCTTTGATGGTGGGGGGGATGTATCTGCAAAAGACCATCTTAACAAGTTTTGGTGTAAATGCATCAAGCATGATATTTCTGATTTAAAATTTTTATGCAGATTGTTCTCTTTTACTTTTAGGGGTCGGATTAAACATTGTTTTGAGTCTTTTCCAGCATATCACATTATTGATTGGTTTCAATTTGTAGATGAATTTTTAGATGCTTTTGAAAACTATGATTACAATCAATTATGTGAAGAATTTCATACTTTACTAATCAATGACAATTCATCTCCAAAAGGATTTTCAACAAGATTCCATCATGTTCTATGTAAATTTAATCTTGATGACATGTCATTTGTACTAAATCTCCTCTATGATGTTTGCTTCCCTTTCATCCATTCATATTCAATCTCAAATGATGAATTGGTTACAAATCCTATCACTCAATTGCAAGAAGAATTTTGTTCACGGGATGAGAGGAATCCATCCGAAAATTTTGAACAAGCAAAGGAGGTAGAACCTATTGAAAAGGTTCTTACTGACAATCAAATTGGTTTTTCCTCTGAATTATTGTATACTCAGCCCTCGACCATCGTGGAAGAAGATTTGAAGTTGGGTTAAGATGAATGTCCATATTCTTCTAACTCTTGCTCTAATCAGTACTTAAACTTAGTTATTAGAGGACACTTAGGTGACGAAAACGATCTTAAGAATTCTAACATTCAAATGAAACTAATTAGAGATGTAGATCTGCAATTGGAAGAAGAAACCTTAAACCCTCATCTAAAAATCATACCTTATCCACAGGAAAGATTATATGTTTGTCATGAAAGTTTTGAATTGTCTATCATACATGAGGAAAAATTTCATGACAATATTGTGTTGAAGGATTTATCACCAAAACAGAGTGAAATTTTTAAGGAAAGTGAAGAGGAATGTCTTGAGAATACCATTGTTAAATATCATAGCTCAAGAGATTATTTTCATGTGCTTATTTCTTATTCATTTTACTCTTTATATCTCGATCTCTTCTTAGATTCTGGTGGACTTGATACTTTATCCATAGTATCTTACTCTTTTCCATCACAATCAAATCTTCTTGATATGCCAAAATTTGGTGAAATTAATTTCGAACATAACATTTATGAAGTCGGATTTGACGCTCTTTCACTTTCGTCACTCGCATGGAAAAATGACATGTTGCAAGATGATTTTACACGATTTATTTTTGAAAGAGACAATGCACTCATTCTTATGGAGATCAAATATTCTACATTGCATATTTGTTTTTTGATTAGTTCCAAATTTAATATTTATGCTTCACATTTTGAAACGATCAATCTCATCAAAGGAAGCATTCAAACCAATAATCTAATTGATGTCATGAATCCTCTTATGATGTGTTCCCCATTGATATATCTATTTCATCAAAGTCATAGCTTGCATCCTAATTTTTATGACAGGATCTTAGAATGGATTGAAGATTTGTATCTAAAAAATCTTCATAATAAAGATAAAGTTGTGCTTGCTTTGTTTCTACCTAAATATATAGGAAGTAAGCATGACATGATTTTTTTAGATCCTCCATGTGAAGAAATGGATGAACACTTGGAGAATTGTTAAGAGGATGGGGCACTTCGGCCTTGGCTAATGGTTATGTCAGGTCCCTATAATAATGACAAGTTTTGCAAACTTACTTACACTCTTCCATGCCATTATGACCCATATCATGACAAGATTGCAGAATGGTTGGAGGATTCGTACATCAAGAAGTTTCAAAAGAATGGTAAGGCCGTGCTGGTTTTGGTTTTAAATGAATATATAGGAGGTAATCATGACATATTTCTTTTGTATCTGCAAATACTACATTCTTTTATTCTGATTTTCAACTTTATATGCATTGCAGGATTGAAGATGCTCTTGTGGCTATGCTGGAAATACGATTTTACTTAGCATTTTGATCTATTTAGTAGTTTAGAGTAGGTTTAGGAGTAGGTTTAGGAGTAGGTTTCCTTTAGTTTTATTTCTCATTGTTTCTCTTTATAATAATGCAGTTATGAACACAAGTGGGCACACCAAGAGAACCATAATATGAATGTTGTCACGGAATTCCACTTTAAATATTTTTCTCTCTGCTTTTCGTTGAATATTTATTTTAAAAAATGCAGTATCATCATGAAAATTTTAAACGGAAAGTAAAGAGATAAGTAAATTTGAACTATCAATTCAACCATGACCCAAGGTGCCACGAGTAGGACTGCACTCATATTAGTAAGAATTTTTTTTTTTTTTTAGTCTCTTTTATTTTTAATAATAATGCTTGGTCAAAGTAACATCTTATGCATCACTATATTAAGAAAAGAACTTGCTCGCACATGAGATTTTATATGATTTAGTTCTTCATTTATTTTACAGTGGGATGCTAGTAGATGCCAAAGCCCGGGTTTATCTTTGGCCAAAAGTGTTTCTGAAAGTGTGCTTTTGCTATTTCGATTTTCTTTATTTTGATATACTTCTGATTTTGAATCCCATTAATAAAAACTGGTTCAGTTTGTTGTGTGTTTGTTTTTTCTTTTTTTTTTGTTTCTTTGATTGAACTTTCTTCTTGTCTGTCTTTTTGAATAATTATATTTTTGATCAAAGAGAGATTGTCAAAGGAAGAATTCATTTCAAGACTTAATTTTTTGAAAGTAATTTGAAACACTTCAAACATTTTTTGATGTTAAGGTTCAACTCAGATAATTGATTTGTAAGTCAGTTGAGTACTATGAAATCCTAAACGGTCTTTGTCAGAGTATTACCCCTGAAATGTGTCAAGATCTTTGGGAATTACGATTATCCTTAGACTTTTTATGTCATCCATATTCTTAAGGAATCACTTTTAAGTGCTTCCCCATTCTCTAGATGATTTATTAAATGAAATCTAAAATCTCTAAACCATGATAAAACTTCCATTTTTGAAAGCAAATAAAACAAAATGATCAATTGTTCACCTGTATTGCAATTAACCTCTAGTATCACCCCACTCTCTTTTTCATCAGTAAATATATAATTGTATTATTATTTAAAAGTGGCATAAGAGGGTTGAAAGCACTTATGTGTAGGAAGTGTGTGTAAACTCATCGGGGTACTGAACAGGCTCGTTGGTAGCGGGTAAATGCACACATGATACCAAGACAACTTCGTCGGGGTACTGAACAGGCCTGCTGGAAACAAAGCAATGTTGGTTCGAAAGGTAACAGGTATATGCTTTTAAATTAACTTTTATGGAAGTATACATCATGTGGATACAACTATTGGATGGGATTAAAGCATTTGAGTGGGTTAAATGACATCCCTGTCAAGGCTATGGACGTCTGCTAGCAGCAATGGCTCTGTCAACGGTATTCAAGTCCTTTTATAAACATCGTGACTCTTTGATTAAAACACAACTTCAGGTTATAATCCTTTGTAAAAGCATTATTTTCTTCTTTTCTGATACTTTTCTATAAATCTGAGCTAGTCTTAACATTGTGTAATATTAAAGTGGATTTGTTTCAAAGCAGCTTAAAATTATATCCAAGCCTTTTTCTTCTTCCCTGAGATGAAATTTTACCAGATCAGAGATAACTGCTTCACCCAGTAAGTCGCCATTTGTTGGTCTCAAATAACTCCCCCTAAATTTTTACAAAAATTAAAGGGCCCCCATTAGAATCTTGATAATTATAATGAGTTACAGAATCAACCTTTTCAAATAGTTACATACATTGGCTTGCTTTGAGACAAAATTAAGACATTCACTATAGTATGAGACATTCATTACAAGAGTATATGTAAAAAGTTAGAAACGAGCATAGAAATCTCAATTTAAACAAAAACGTTATTTTTTATCAATTGTTTACTTTCGTTTAAATTATGATTATGTGTTCATTCTTTTGTTCATTAGCAAGTTTGACTATTTTGAATAATGGGTTCAATACTTCATCAAATAATATCTTGGTTGGTTTCTCATTTTCACAAAATCATTTGGTGGGATTAATTAATTAAATTCTTTTTTTCATTTTGCATCTCATTTCAAAATAAAAATAATAATAAAAAAAGAATTATCTATCATTTGTTTGATTTTGTGAAAACCCAAAATTAATATTTTTCTCCTCTCCATCAACTTAAAGCTTCTAGAATTTTAAGATCATACTTGAAAGGAAAATATAAACAATGTTTCTTTAGAACTTATAGTTAGTTTAAATCTATTTTTTATTTTATTGTTCTATATTTCGTTTTATTCACAATTTTTAGGTTATTAATTTAGGTTTCTTTTTGTTTCACAAATTTCTATTGTCAGTTATTTGGTATGGATCTAATCATGGTCTGATTTTATTATCTAAATACGTTCAAAATGATGGATCCAAAAATAATATTGGATTGTTGCAAATAAATTTAGGAACAACAACAGATAAAAATTGGAAAAGCGTCAAGAACAGATAGACGATTTTCCAGGACTGATTGCAGCTAAACTATGAGGAATCTGAAGAAACGGTTGAAAACCCATCTCCAAAATTGACCCATTTAGCTTACAAATCGGAATTGTCTAAAACCAATGCATGATTTAAGAGATATTTGTGTCTCTTTACGAGGAAAATTTCAGGTGGCAGAAATTATTAGTGACGCCCAAATTGTTCATTCATTGTATAAATATATGAGAAAGTTCAGAGCCATGGAGATCCAAGGAATTCAGAGGAGGATTTTTATCCTTTCTCTTTTGTATATTATTTATTTTGTAAACTTTTTTCTTTTCAAATTGAGTAATGGATGGTTGGAATCTTTGGGAGAATGGACAAGTATTTTCAAAAAAGAATATGGAATTCTGGGTTGCATAATGGCTTTTGTCCTGTGTGTAAAATGGTTTTATTTTCATTATAATATCTTCATATTTTTTGAATAATTGATTATGCATTGATTTAAATTAGTTCTAGTCTTGTTTTATCTATACATAGTTAATTGTTATCATTTATATATTAATGTTTTCAATCTTTAAGAGTCTATTATCCCAAAAATTCTTCCTGGACCATATGATGAACATATTTTGTTGAAACTATATGAGAAAGCAATTTACTCTTTGGCTTTCGTCCTGTGTGGACTTTGCAGTGTTTTTTCATTGTCTTCTCATGTAATTTCTTGATGTGAAATGTTATCTGTGTCGAATTATCTTTAGTCATTTATGCACATAATATTTTATATCATGTTTTTCTTTATGCTGTTCATTATCTTTTGGTTTAGTTTAGATCTATGACTGATCATCTATTCAAGTATTTTGAGTTTACATATGATGCTAGATAGTTGGTAACACCATTCCTGAGAATTGGAATTTCTTTCATTTTCAATTATTGGACATTTCAAGGTCACAAGATATATAATTATTTGTCTTTTTGTCGTTATAAACTCGCTCAAGAATATGAAATACTTCCTTGAATTTCTTCAGGAAGTATTATGCTTGATTTTGTCATAGGTTTACACTTGACACGGGTTAAGAGGAGCTCATACAATACAGAGAGATGAATTTATCTTAGTATTGTTGATCAGTGAGAAGTTAGTAGGTGCATTGCTTTCTTTTATTCAAATGTGTTTATATATGAATGAGACGATGATTGCATTAATTATCTTTGACTGTTTTTGTGTCATTGTTTCAATTGTATTTGCTTAGTATTTATTAGTTTAAAATCTTTAAACATTAAAAAAACAAAAAGATTTATGTTCTTACTTTATCTTATTTTGAAACATAATTATGAACATTCATTTTCGCAAGATTTCAAGTAAACATTGTAAACTGTATATAAATTGTTTATAATCATTTGTATATTCATGTTTCTTTTTAATAAACATTAGTAAGTAATATATCATTTGTTAGAATCATAGATTTAGATTATTTTATTTCTTTTACTGTTCTTAGGACATTAGTTGGCTAACAGAGCCATTAAACCCGTTGGGTCAGATCATACTAAACGGCTTGGGTTAATTAGACAACCCTGGTCTGGATCTAACCTTCCAGTTGACGATGTGTCATTTATGCCCGTCAACATGTTGCTATCAATCAATGTGACTATTGATTTTTCTTTGATGTATCATTTGATATTTAATGTTTATGGAGAAGAAATGCTAGCAATAGCATGGAGAGAGATGGCAGGTTCTTTTGGTTCCACCAGAGGGGAAATGGTGTCCGAGAGGGGTAGATTGGGCTCAGTATCCTTGGCCTCGAGGGCCTCACTGGAAATTCATTCCTCTGACCCATCAATCTGGAAGAACTTATGTTCAAAAAATTTATGTCCTCGTGCATATTTGTCATCACAATAATAACAAATCATATGTTTCCTATGTTCTACCATTTTTGTTGGAGACACCTTTTGAACCTTCAAGGTTTGAGTGGGAGCAGTGGTAGCCCCTAGATGAGGACAGTTGGGGATGGAAGAATGAAGGGGTTGTGTCTGAAGAATGGTATCAGCTTCCAATGCTAAGGTGCAAGCCTACAACCAGTTAATAGGATGATGCATGCAAACATGAGCATGAATTTCCTCCTTTAATCCACTTGTGAAACATTCAAAATAGAACTCATCAAATAAGCCATTAGTTCTGATAACCGATTGTTCAAATGTTTCAATGAAATTGATGATTGAGCCTATTTGTTTCAGCTTGGTGAGGCACCCCAAATAATTATATTCCTGATCAAAACATGCACAAATAGCTTTGGTGAACATGTTCCAAGTGGGATGTCCTGGATAGCATTTCTTATGCCAGTGCCACCATTACTAGCATTCTTGATCTAAGTATAGAATGCCTACATGGAGTTTGGTCTCATCATCCTGAATATTATGGAGGGAGAAGTAGTGTTCTAGTAATTGGGAGACCCACCCAACTAGGTCAGATCCATTAAATTTATGCATCTCCACCTTTGGAAGCTTATTTCAAGAGTTTGGTGAACCCCAAGGAGAGTGGGAATTATGAGTACTCTCATAATGAGACGAATGAGGGACTTCAAAGTTGGACTCTGGTTTCTTACCCTTGTTAAACAATCCAAGGTGTTGGGTAAGGGATTCTAGGTTGGTCATGATCCATGTCTGAAAAATGGTGTTGGAACTGGCGAAGTTCCCCCAAGGTCTGGTTGATCTCAGAGACATCATCAGATAGTTTGTTTATCTCAGTGTCCCACTCTTCAATTGTATGAGAGTGAGTGGTGGGGCACATTATGCTGGGATAAGTGGAAAAGAAGGGTGTTGGGAAGGAGATCATGTCCAAAAGGATTAAAATTGATACGGATCATTATGATCGGGGTAAAAAAAGGAAGCCAATGGTATAGGTCATAAACAAGGGGGTAAGGGGTTCAGGTCCAAAAAAAGGATGAAAAATTATAGCTATCATTGTGGTCAAGGTGAAAAGAGGAAGCTAATGGGATAAGTCTCAAATAAGGGTGTTGTCAATCCAAGGACCTTTTTTTTTTACTTCTATGTAGTTCTACTCTAGTCTGAATAATTTTGTAGTGTCATAGTGTCCAAATTCTTAACAGGAAGAAAGATGTAGGAATTTCATAACCAAAATGCAGGAGGGTAGGTTGTGCGGCAATGGATCTTGTTTGTGCTCTTTTTGTGTTGTTTTGTTCTATGTTGTGTCTTTCCGTAGGGTTATGGTTTTTTGTAGGGTACCTACAAACAAGGGTTTTCCCTATGTTATAGCTCTCCACTATATGTGTGGGTTCGATAGTAATACTTGGCCCAATATCTCAGGGCACCAACTAAGGAAGCTCGACCGTACCCTTAGACATACTACCTGATGACCCAGGTACTAGAGAGTATCTTCCCGGGTGTTGTTCTCGATGACACTATAGTATTTGGGTGGCTAATCGATTGAGCTAGGAGGGTTTCATGATGCCTAGGGTCAGTCTGTGCATAGGTGTTGTCTGATGCACTACCACTCGAAGGGGCACCAACAGGGGTTACAAGGGTGGTCAGCCTATGTACGCTTAAGAACCACTTGTGTTTTTTATGTGCATGCTTTCCCAACCACAAATTTGTGCATCAAACGATAGATCTCAGTGGTTTATCGTGTTGATTAATTGAGTTGGTTGTCATTGATGTCAACCCTTTAAGCAAGTCAGGTAGAAAATTATGGTAGCCCCAACAGTATGGATAAGGGACTTCAATTTGATTGATGTATAATGGTATGAAGATTAATATATTTTCAGGTAATATTATTTAATATGGATAGTACATGTCATTCCATTTTCGATGATATGTGGAATGCCACATAACTCCTCACGGTTAGAGAGTTATGGCCTTGTGAAGTTGGAGAACCCTCATGAGTTATCTAGAAGGTCAAAGAAGTCAAAATTATTCTAGAAGTTCCTAGAAAAAGTTGACTAGTCCAGTGAGTGAAACTAGGAGTTAATCATGGGTTAAGTTTTTGCAATAAGAAAATAATTAAAAATAAATTAGTTGCAACTAGAAGTGGATATTTTACTATTTGTAGAAAAGTGGGTTAGAAGTGGACAAGTGGTTAGAAGTGGGTTAGCCCTAAAAGAAGGAAATTGGGTTAAGTTTATTAGAAGGTAACCCCTTGGGGAATTTGCATGAAAGTATAAATAAGAGAGCAAGGCTCTCCTATTAGCACCTATTGAGCACATTGAATATCTATTATTGTGTAAGGTTTATTGTAGGTAATAATTGATACATCTGAAGTTGTGCAAGTATAAGGTAGCATGAAGGGTTGACGGTGAAAGTTTCAGAATTACAGAAAATACTGAAAAATCCCTAGTTTTTTAGGTGTACGTGGGTTGCAGTGGAGTAGGGCGCATATGTACATGGGATAGCAGTATAATAGAGCGCATACATGAGGAAAAATCCCTAGAAACTTGAGAAGATGAAGATGTCAGGTCTTTAGAGCCTGAAAGAAAGCTCCCAGGAAGGTCTACAGTAATCAGGTACATCAGATCTATCTATTGGTTCAAAAGGTATGTCTTATTTCTATGAGTAGTTGGATTTTGTTGTCTACATGAGAAATGGTTATGGGGGTTTGAGTATTTTCCCTAGAGATATTAGTGGTTGCATGGGACTTTCTGTATAAGTCAGATCTATAGAAATATAGTGCTAGTATAATCAATATTTATCTTTGATACATCTTGTTAGTGTGAGGAACATGTTGTATTTATTGGCATATGGTTAAGGGTTTTTGTGGTACATGGTTGAGAGGTTGTACCTGTGAAGTGGTTGATGTATTGAGAGGTTGTATATCTTGAGAGGTTGTATATCAGAAATGGTTTGATGTCTAGTCCATGTGAGGGTCATTATACTTGTTCTTGATTATACTTGTTTGGAACATGACTAGAGAGATATAGATACATTTGCTTGAGAGATATGTATGAGGGTGTATGCATAGGGAAAAGCTATAGGTTACACATAGTGACAAGTTGCAGGTTGAGTTGACAAGAGGCAGCAGAGTGTTTGAGTTTCAGCAAAAGTGGAAAACCCTTGTTTCATAAGGCATATGTAGGCTGCAATACAGATAGGTCACGTATATATGCGGGTTGCATTATAGATAGGGCGCGTACATATGCATGTTGCAGAATAGATAGGTTGTGTATCTGTTGTTTTTGGTTGGTACTAGCTCCATACATATACAGGTTGATTACAAGGCACTAGTACAAGTTGGCTATAGATCAGTGGTACAGGTTGGTACAGGTTTACAGTGGTATATCTCACAATGACAGTGTGGTAGTGGTTTCTTGATTTGACACTTATATTTCAAGGTGGCAGGATGGGACAAGGATAGGTGGTTGCAGCCACCTTCCGGTTGTATTCGGAGAACATAGGGGGTTGTAGCCTCCTTCTGGTTGTAGCCAAAGAATTGGGGAGTTGTAGCTTCCATCAGGTTGTACCCTGAAAATATAGGGGGTAGGAGCCTCCTTCCAGTTGTAGCTAGAGAACAAGGGAACTTGGTGCTTTCAATGAATGTAATTCTTAAAGACATATAAGAAAAAGCATTATGTGGTTTTCTCCTGCATTGGGTTTGTTATCACGCAATCTATACTTGCCAAAATCCTAAAGGAAAGTAGGCTTAGATTGACGTAACACGTAGGTAACCCTATCATTGTCACCCCAATAAAGTACCTCTTTGTCTTTAGGAGGAGGAAAACCTCACTCCAAAGGAGATGTCCTCGAGACCTATTTGGTTGATGAAGGATGATAAGACAAGGTAATACCACCCCTCTCTCTAGGTCACTCAAATGAATGAAGTCACTTTGAATGGTTGTGTCAAGGGGGTTAAGGGAAAATAAGGTGAATGATACCTTCCCTTTACGAAAGAAAAAACAAACGTTATTTGATAACCAATGATATCAATGCTTTCAATCACTAACTTCAATATAAAAGTATGCTACCAAACAAGTTTATGCATAAAAGATAGATTTGTAGCAACAGTAATATATCCAGAAATTGTAACTTATAAGGACAATGTAATAAAATATAAATACCTTGCAATGATAATATTTTTGTCACTTACAATTTCTATATTAATAGAAGCCAAGTAATGATTTTAAAAGGCTGTCAAAGTACTTATAACATCAGCAAATTAACAGTTATGACAGCAGTAAATAACTTCAGAAAAGTACCTTGCTAAGGCAATTGAGTGAACACTTTTAGAATTTATTGATTGTGGTTTGCCTAGTACAAATTTTGGGTTTCTTATAAATCAGAAAATGAGTTTAACATGTTGTCAAAAGTGATTGTAACAGCAACAAAACAAGATTGATGACAGCTGCAAGAAACCTTTAGAAATGCACTTTGTAAAGAGCAATTTAGGCACACTTTAACTCTAGTTGATAGTACTTTGCTTCATGCAATTTTCGCATTGATTTCGTTAACTTGTAAACTAAAATGAGTTGCTATATAATGGTTGTAGCAGTGTTAGTAACAACGGAAAGTTAGTACCTTAAAACTATATTAGTAAGTTAGGCCGAGTTAGTAGAGATAGCAAGTGAAGTTGAGTGTAGTCTTTGTTAGGCTCTAATCTATTGATGTAAATTAGAGTGCAAATGATTGTCAATCCAGTGTTTGTAAGACTTAGAGGCACATCCAAAATGTATGGATTTAGAGATAACTTTTATTATTTAATGGGAATAAATCAAAACCTATTCTAAGAGATAAATATGTAAGAGATGCTAAGCTTCTGTTCAGAAGTCCTATTCATAGATCTCATGACAGTAATCAACAAATGTTTTCCTAAAGAGTATTAACAGTAAGCATTCAAAAAGATATTCGAACTAGTTCTAAGGCTTGTCAATGCTAGAAAGACAAAACTCTTATTCAAGAGATGCATTCATTGTCTTCTTTCATTCATTAGCAATTATCACCAATTCTTGTTAAATCAAAAGTACTACAAGCGTAAATAACTCAAAAGGCATTCATGATGATCCTAATGCTTGAAATCAAACCACATATTGAATTCTTATTCAAGAAATCATTCACAACATGAGTAAGGCTTTGAAACATTAAGCATGTTACTTAACTATGGAATTCATTTAACTACAGCAAAGATATGAATAAAACTCATCTACAGCAAGATTTGATCTAAAACATGTATCAAAGACTTGAAAAGAACATAAAGGAAGAGTGTACTAGTTTGGCAAAGGGGACCCTCCAATGCTTCACTTGAACACTTGAGTTGTCTCAGCTAAGAAGGAGCTTCCAATAGCATTCACATCATCATATCATAAACATTATCAAGAACAAAACGCAGAACTGATCTCAAGATTGCAAATTCCAAAGTTTCTTCATTCACATCCAAGGGGTGTCATACTAGTCTATGCCTTAGAGTATTTATACAAGAGTTTTGAAACTAATAATGCTAATAAATCTCCTAAATATCATGATCATATACATAAAATATGTTAGGAAGGTCGGATACCCCCTTCAAATCCATAAAATATGAACAAATCCCAAGAAAATCTAAAACTGTCCATGATTTTAGGCTAAAACAAGGTATTTTCTGTTGAAGTGGCCTTGTTTCACCAGCGTTGACCAGACACCTAGAAGGCTCAGATCTCGAAGATGATAGGTAATCATCCATCCTTGTACATCAAGGATCACAACTCGAGTCTCATATTTCACCCAGCTATCCTGCAAGTACATGAACCTAGGACCAATTACGGGATTTAGTCAAATCCTGTAATTTCTGATAAATTTTCAATTTTAATGCCAAAAATTCAAAAACTCAATTCTTAAGATAAAGAATGATAAATGTACCTTTCATAAGTTGTTTTATGGAAAATATGGAATGAAATGGAGGCAAAATGGATGGTTTTGGAGGCAAAAGTATAGTTTATAGAGTAAAAAGGAAGCATAAAAATGTACTCAACAGTCTTGTCAAGGAATAGGAGAAGGGGACTAGTTCCTTCAATGGTAATGGAGTCAAGGTGGATAGATTCTTCTAAGGCTTCAAATCAATGATGATGATGCACAAAATTCTAACAGGGAAAAGGCCTAGGACAAGTAGTAACTTAAGTCCTTCTAGGATTTGACCTCAAGAGACAAGATGTTAGGGTGTAGGAAATTCTAGGCCCTAGCTCCTTCTCTCCTTAGCTTTCTTATGGAGTAAAAACTTATGTAACAATAAATAAGTCAAAACCCTTAGAGTGATATCAATTTAGGGCTCTATGGTTCACTAGTTACTAGATTAATTCAATGAAAAGCTTGGCAAATAAAAAGTAAGAAAGTAGCAACTTAAGTTTCTTACTTCCAGCGTTAAATAAACCATGCAAATTCATAATCTTGTATGATCAAATAAAACCATACAATAAACCATTCAATAGATGAAAAATACAGATTTCACTTACTTGCACCAAGAATAATCATGAGAATACCATGCAAGATCACCATAAAACTTCCAAAATTGATCCAAGTTACAAAAATTAGCCTTAAATAAAAGTGGCACCTCGCAATTTCAGCCAATAACCCCAATAGGATGCAAATTTTAGACCTCTTGTCTCCAAGACCAGTTTTTATGAAAATGAATGTCACTTTCTACTTATTTATACAAAATTTAACCTAAAATTAATTTATGTTCATAATTATTGAGCCGACCTAGCCACAAATTAAATTTGGACAAAATAAAATTAATTTGCATCTAAGAATGACTCCAAGGGTGACGTCATGCCCCTCTAGGGTGACGTTGAGCCCCACAAGTGGAACGTTGAGTAGGGAAAGTGGAACGCTTGGCCTCCAAAGGACTAAAATTATTCTCACACATGCCACCAGGCTCACAAATGCCTCCAAATATGAAACCCTAGCTATGGATGACATTTAGGGCTATCATGATGATGTCTGGGGCCCTCAAGGGATAACGTCCATGTTGGAAGAGCAAGGACCCCTAGGTCTAGGTCTACTAGGATGCCTCCAAAGGAAACGTCCTTCTTTCTCCTAGTGCAAGTCTTCAATCTCTTCTTACCCCTGGTTGGGGTTCCAGCATCCATCTTTGGGATCTAAGCCCCCCATGAAGGTTTAAGCTAATCATTCCCTCATGTGTACCTTTCCACCAGGAAAGGTCCTGTAGAAACAACAAGTACGCCCTCCAGGGGTTCATAAGTCACATGGATCATAGCATTTAAATCACATCCAATAATTAAATTGCCTAAACATGTGCATCAAACCATCCCTTAACCCAGACAAATGCTCAAAGACGTTATGCAATTTGAAAAGTTAGGTTTGGAGAAGGTCTCAGGGTGTCCTATTGGGCTAACCTCTCTTAAGTTTGGGATTTTTGCTAGGCGGGATCTAGTCCAAGTCATGTAAGTGTATGAGGGTGCATGGGGTAAATATTTGGGCATGGGGTGCATGTAATAACAGGGAAATGTAAAGTCTCACTTGTGGGTGCCTTTGTAGAGGGAGAGATGCACCTTATCATAAATGTAATTGTTTCCTAGATCATTCATTTTCTTTTACTCTTAGCTTTATTTATTTTGATATTTTTCTCTTGTGCTTCAAGGAAATAGTTGGGGGCCATTGTCCTGGCTTGATGACCAGAGGTAACAACTTTATCCACAAACATTTCACGGAAATGAGAAGGTTGGCTCGTGATGAGACCCCCTTTCTCTTGGCTATGCCACCAAGAGCCACTACCCTGGCTTGGTGACCAGATAGACAGTAGTTTCATACCGCTACATGCCCATGGTCATAATAGGTCAGCTCATGATGAGACCTCCTATCCATCAACTAGTACCTTGACTGTTTATGTTATCTTATGGGTCCCATTTTCTTATTGAAAATCTTTTAACTACTTTCTCGGGGATCCCTAGGTGAAGCATCTCGAAGGTTTCAACATCGGATTTTAACTCTTACCAACTACTTTTACCCTCTGGGCCTTTAGCCCCTTCATCCCACAAGGTAAGGTACAACCCTTCCTATTGTAGCCAATCCCAATGCCAAAATAAAGATAGGGGAGATGAAAGGAATAAAGATGGAAAGTGGTATGTATGGAGGGAATGGATGATGACTTTTCACAGATCCACCCAGTAGCAACCCATCCTAAATGGAGATCAACTTACTAGGGCACCATGTCACCCTTCCAGGTATGAACGAGGAAAATACCATACTTTCCAATCAAACATCATGAAATGAAGAAGGATTTAATACAACATATTCAAGTGATTCAAAAATCAGAGTGATACATACCATGATACCTGGACTCATTACCTCATGGAGCAAGACTCACCGCTACTTCAGGACCAGGCTAGTGTGATGGATAGTGTTTCTGGTGATAAGTGGACTACATTGAAAAAAATAGGGGCCCTCTGGGGCCATGCTCAAATCACATGTCTCTCGGTACTCCATGTCTAGGACCTATGGGCCTCGAGATGTGATCTCCTTAGTTATCCCTGGGCTAGGGCATAACAAGGTTTCCACGTAAAAATATTGTTGTATTGTGTACGTGTATGATTGTTCATTGCTCGGTTTATTTACTCTACACTTATTGGATGATAATTCTATATTGACCTTAAAGATAAATAACACTTGCATATTGTGGTTAAGAAGGACTAGATTGCTCTATTACTAATTCATCCCCCTTCTCAGTAATCCAACAATTGGTATCAGAGCAGGTTCCTTCAGAAATTAGTTTAACCACTGCAAGGTAGATCATGGAGAGTAACAGTATGTATAAAAAATGTAATACCACAGTTTGATGGATAGAACTATGCATTCTAGAGAAGAAGGATGAAAACATATGTACAAGCACATGTATTTGAGGTTTGGAAATCAATTGTAGATGGATACAAAGAACCAGTAGTTCCACCAACAAATGACAATGGAAAGAAACTCAGTCTAAATAACTCAAAAGCCACAAATTCACTTATGAATGGTATTTTTGATTCTATATATTCCAAATTTATGCATTGTACCTCCACTAAAGATAGTTGGGACAAAATTTAGAATATTTATGAAGGAGATGCAAAAGTCAAGGCAGCAAAGATTCAAACTTACAAAGGTCGACAAAATTTAGAATATTTATGAAGGATATGCAAAAGTCAAGGTAGCAAAGATTCAAACTTACAAAGGTCAATTTGAACAACTAAAGATGAAGGAAGATGAGAATATTGTAGCTTATTTCTTATGAGTTGATGAAATAGTGAATGCAATCATAGGATTGGGAGAAGAATTTGATGAATCTATAATTGTTCAAAAGGTACTAAGATATCTTCCAATGAGATTTGATCCTAAGCTCTCAACACTAGAAGAAAGAGCAGATCTAGACTGAATAAGCATGGATGAACTACATGGAATCTTTACAACCTATGAAATGAGAACTGAACATGAAAATCTAGGTATAAAAGAAGTAGCATTCAAAGCACCCAAGAAGTTGAATCAAAAAGGAAAGAAAAAGGAAAAAGAAAATAGCAACAATAGTGACATCTTGGAAGACGATGAAGAAGTGGTCAGCTTTGTCAGAAGACTGAAAAAGTGAACCGGTGGCAGATATAAAAGTAAGATTCCATTGATTTGTGTTAATTGTGATGGTATTGGTCATTTTGCTAACAAATTTCCTCACAAGAAAAAGAAAAGAAATGAAGAAGATGATTCAAATAGAAAACAAACATATAAAGTCAAAAGAACCAAAAAGAAAGTCTTCAAGAAAAAAATTTGCACCAAAGAAGATGGCTCCTCATCAGACGAAGATGTTAGTGAAAGTGAGACATAAATAGTTCTATTCATGGAAATAGAAGACTCTGATAAAGAAGACACCAAAGAGGAATATGAAGAGGTGGAAGTTGACTACAGAGAAGAACGTTTGAGTGCTATAGAAGTTATAAAAAGAGAAAAGAAGAAAAACAAGAAGCTCCAAGCAGAACTAGACAAGAAAGAAGACACTCAGAATTCAAACTTTGAAGAACTAGAGCAAATGATCACTGAATTAAAGGTTCAAATAGAATAATACAAAATAATCGAAGAAGCACTCAAAGAACAACTAGAATAAAAGGACGGGATCATTGGAAAATTGGAACCAGAGGTTGTCCACTTATTTCAATGACAACTAACTAATAACTAATTAAAATGGGTTAGGGAAGGATCCTAAACAAGGGTAGAAGGATCCACAACATCTTCCATGTGTCCTTCCTCAAGAAGGCATTGGGATAGAAAGTCATCGCTTCAGCAGATATTCCTCCAATAGATGAGGAAGGGAAGTTGGTTCTAACCCCTTAAAGGATCGCTGATGTCAGGGAATGGAGGCTGAGGAGCAGGGTCATTCGAGATTACTTAGTTATATGGAGAGGATTTCCCATAGAATATGATAACTGGGAGGGAGAGAATATCTTACAGCACCCTGATATGGAGTTGCTTGAGGAAAAGAAAACTTGGGAAGGTAGGATTCTAATGTCCCCTTCCAATTGATGGAGGATAACTCAATATCCTATATGAATCCCATAGGCTATAATCAACAAGGAAAAAGGGAGTCGATGGAGGTTTATTTGGTGTCCCTAGGGGAAATGAATGACAAATCCTAAAAGTGACATTAAATAAAATAAATAATTACATTTAATTGGAGTTGGAGGGAAAATAAAGTGAAGGGTTAATTTGGTCAAAAAGAAGGAAAAATATAGAATACTTTAGGGAAGAATAAATAGAGGGGAACTATTTACCTTGGGGAATTATGATTTGATATCTTATTGAGTGCTCTTGTATCCAACATTTTTGTTGGGTTTTTGGGAAAAACCTTTCTATTGCAAGTTTAGTTTTGATGGTGCAATATCCATCCTAACTAGACAAAGAATGGGATTCTTCTGGATTTCCTTTGAGTCCCTTGTGATGTGTGATCTTATTCCATAGAGAGATTTGGAGGGATATCAATGAGTGTAACATGCCCATCCATCCATGTTGGGCCACGCTATGCCAAAGAACTCTTTCGTTCTCTCTGCGGAACATACTATAACATACCCAGTATCCAACTGAGCTATGCCACATAAATTTTTTGAACCGCATGCAATTAAAAGATATACACACGGAACTCTTGCGGAAGCTTTATATATAAATGTAAACAGAAAAATGCATACTATAAATGCACGAATTCACACTGAAATAACAGTAAGCATATATATGTTGCATATACAAGAAAAACCCATGAAAATAAACACATAAATAATAATTCAACATATAAATTTATCACACAATTGACATTTATCTTTGTAAGAATATCACCAACTGTGTGCAGACCTTCCACGAACCTCCCAGCCTTAGACCACATTGTTCATCACTCTCAACAGTGAGTCACCCCCGAGCTAGGACTAAACTCCACCCGGGTAAAGGGATTCCTAACCAGGCTATAGGCTCATAGACAACAGGAAAGACTGTCACAGGTGCCAACTCAAACTAACAACCTACAGTCCCTCATTCACCACATGCATGTCCCACCCAAGAAGTGTGCCCCTTCTCTGCTCAACATTCCTTTGGTTGCCCCACTTCCTTTTCGGGCTTCAGCAACAGGCTAGAAGGAAGTCTCAGAGCACTGTAGCTTCAGTTTATCACCTTCAGGAAATCAATTCCCAGCAATTCTCTCACCCAGAGAATTTCTCACGGGCCTGACAATCCGCCTCTTCAATATCCCATGGGCTTGACAACCCACTTATTCAGTTCAGCTTCCAAGCTAACCAGCTACGCAAATAGGTATGGCTATGGATATAGGTTCTGGTACAATCATGAAGATACAAAGGATAGCTCAATGGGTGTGTGCATGCTCATGGATGATCAACGAGATGACTGAATGATGCCTGAATGATGGGAGAGTGTGTGAAAATGAACTAAGTCCCAACAATATGTATGCATGTCCCCAACTTGACACTTGTCATGTTGGGAGCTACTTTGGCCCACTTGTCCCCAACTTTAGAACCTAGGATAAAATAATTATACATACTTTATGATTTAAGAAATATTAATATAATATTCCTTTTTGGCTTAAGCTCCCTATCTTAGCCCTTTTCCTTAACTTTCGGCCCTCCCTTTCCCTAACTAGTTGAGTTTAGTCCCCCATCTCTTTTATCATGGTCATTCTGCGCGCAGCAATGTATTTTATATTATTCATGAGACATATACAAAAATAGGCACATTGGCCTTTAACATCTAGGCTCTCCGGCCTAATCAAGACATAAGCATCCTAGCTTATAATAACTGGCTCACCAACCTATAAAATATAGCATATACACAAAGGCTCGTTGGCCTCAATATCATGCGTAATTAAGATGTTGTGCACGGTATCCTAGAATGTGCACACTTCATCCTTTTATTGCGCAGTACATGTGCTCACTATGCCATGAAAGGTGCATACAAAATTATATCAAAACAACTCACCAGCTTAAGTACATTTGCATTTACATTTACAATTGGGTTCGGCCTACGGATATTACAATCCCCTCCCCTTATTTATGCATTGTCCTCGGTGCATCATGTACACACATACAACAAAATCTCAAAAGTATTCAAAAAGATGTGGGTATTCTTCCCGCATTGCATCCTCATGCTCCCAAGTAGAATCCTCAGGACCGTACAAGGTTCATTGGACCTTTACAAGCCCTATGGCTCGATTCTGGAGTTGTTCGATTTTTCGGTCCAAAATACGTACCAAACGCACTTGAAAAGCGCATTCTTGCTCCACCTGAATCACATTCCAATCAATAATATGATTAGCATAAGGTATATATTTATTTAGCAATGGCACATGGAATACATTATGAACAAACATAGATGCAGGCAATGCAATCATATAAGCTATTGGACCAATCCTCTCTAGGATTTCAAATGGCCCACAATAGCGAGCTACCAACTTTGAACAATTTCCCAACTTCAGGGAACTTTTGTTGACCTTCACTTTCAAGAATACTTGGTCTCCCACTTTAAATTTCCTCATAGTTCTGCCCTTATCAGCATAGCTTTTCTGCCCTTATCAGCATAGCTTTTCTGCCTATCTTGGGCAGCCTTTAAATTTTGTTTTATTTTAATCATTTGCTCCTCCATTTCACTGAGAAAATCTGGCCCAACCACTGCTTTGTATGTTGGGTTATCCTAGCTTACTGGTGTGTTGCACTTTCTTCCATAAAGTGCCTCAAATGGGCTTATCTTTAGAGATGCTTGGTACCCATTGTTATAAGAAAACTCTACCAAGTGTAGGTAGTCTTCCCATTTTGATGGTTTATCCATCACATACATCCTCAACATATCTTCAATCACTTGATTCACCCTCTTTGTTTGTCCATCTGATTTTGGATGATAAGTTGTACTAAAATTCAAATTTGTTCCAAATCCATTAAATAATCCTTTCCAAAATTTTGAGGTAAATTTTGGATCTCTATCAGACACAATTGTCTTGGGTATGCCATGTAATCTAGCAATTTCCCTCATATAAACATCAACAATTTTGGCTATTTTGTGAGTGAGCTTAATTGGAATAAAATGGGTAGCTTTAGTAAGAATATCCACCACTACCATGATAGAATCATGGTGCTTGTTTGTTTTGGGGAGTTTGGTAATGAAATCCATTGTTACAACTTCCCATTTCCACTTAGGAATGGGTAATGGTTGTAGAAAACCAGCTGTGTGTCTATGCTCAGCCTTTACTTTTTGACATTCCAAACATCTGGCAATAAAATCAGCAACCTCTTCCTTCATGCTTGGCCAATAATATTGGATTTTGATAGCTACAATAGTTTTCTGATATCTTGGGTGCCCAGCATAAGGTACATTATGCATTTCTCCCAATATCATATTTTTCAATTCATGAGAATTTGGTACATAAATTATGCCCCTGTACATGATAATTTCATCCTTATCTAGCTTGTATTCTTCAATTTTCTTCTGTAAATTACCTTGTTGTAATTTTTCCACTAATTCCTTGTATTGCAAATTTGATTTGGCAGCCTTTGTAATTATTTCCTTCAAATCTAATCGGTACATGATAATGGTTGTAGCATGCAATTCATGCACTCTTCTGTTGAGTGCATCAGCCACTTTGTTCTCTTTTCCCTTGATATGCTTTATATCAAAGTCATATTCACATAGAAATTATAACCATCTGCTTTGCCTAGCATTTAGAGTTGGTTGATCAAATAAATATTTCAGACCATTATGGTTTGTTCTTAACTCAAACCTTTTCCCCATGAGTTATTGTCTCCATTTACTCAAGGCATGCACTATGGTTGCCAACTCCAAATCATGAGTGGCATAGTGTCTTTCATGCTCCTTCAACTTCCTTGATTCATAACATATAACAAACCCATTTTGACTGAGGACTCCACCAAGTCCCTCTTTACATGCATATGTGCATACAATGAAGGCTTCATTTGGGTCTGTAATCCTTAGTATTGGAGCACTTGTTAATAATTGTTTCAAGTGTTGGAAACTCTTTTCACAATCCAATGTCCACTGAAACTTCATACCCTTTCTTTGCAAGGAAGTGATTGAGTGTGCAATCTTTGAGAATCCTTCAATAAATCTCTTGTAGTAGCCTGCAAGGCCCGTGAATGATATGACCTCTGTCACATTATTTGGCGCTGACCATTCTCTAATGGATTCTATCTTCTCAGGATCCACTGTTATACCATCCTTTATACCATCCTTTGAAATGATATGACCCAAATAGTGAATTTGTTCCTGATAAAATGAGTACTTGCTCAATTTGGCATACAGTTGATGCTCCCTTAATACTTGCAAAACCATCCTCAAATGATGTTCATGCTCTTCTTCTGACTTGGAATATATAAGACTTTCATCCAAAAAGACAATGACAAACTTGTCTAAATATTCTCGGAAAACACCATTCATTAAGCACATGAAAACAGCTAGTGCATTTGACAACCCAAATGGCACCACTGTGAACTCATAATGACCATACCTTATCCTGAAGGTAGTCTTGTTGATATCTTCCTCTTTAATCCTTACCTGATGGTATCCTGACATGAGATCTATCTTTGAAAATATCTTTGCATCCTTCAATTGATCAAAGAGATCATCAATCCTTGGCAAAGGATACTTGTTATTAACATTCATTTTATTCAATTGTTTGAAATCAATGCACAATATTAGTGTGCCATATTTATTCTTCACGACCAAGACTAGGGCACCACAAGGTGACACACTTGGGCGTATATACACCTTCTTCAAAAGTTCTCCAAGCTGCATTTGCAACTCCTTCAACTCTGGTGTACTCATTCTATAAGGAGTCTTTGACATTGGAGCTGCTCTAGGCATTAAATTTATGGAGAAATCAATATCTCTCTTTGGGGGTAGTCCTGGTACCTCCTTGAACAGATCTTCAAAATATTATAGGACTGCATGATCTTCCAAATTCCGTACCTTATCTTTAGGTGTCTCTTCCATATGTGCTACAAATATTTGACACCCTTTTATGTAACATTTCTTCAGCTGCAATGCTGAAATCTCTCTGATGGTTACTGCCCTGGGAATTCCCTACACTCTCCTTAGGTTCCCTTCCTCATACAAGAAAGTAAATGCCTTGTTATGACAGTCTAGGATGGCATGATGTTGGTCCAACCAATCCATCCCAATTAGACAAACATAGGAACCTAAAGTCAAGATGTTCAAATATGCCCTGGTGTTCAGTCCATTCATGTCCATAAGACATGACTTAACCATCTCATTAACTTTTGTTTTGGATTTGGTAGCCAAATGCACCAACCAAGACTTTCCATGCTTACTTCTTGGCAAATGCAAACTTTTCACCATCTTAGGATCTATATAACTATGACTAGCTCCCGAATCAATTAAAATAGCAATGGTTTGGTTGTTGATCATACCTTCCACTTCAATCATATGTGACTAATACTCTACTTGCTTGTTGTCCAGGGCTACATAGATCCTTGGTACATTTCTGCCCATGTCCTCCACTGTTTCAGCTTGTTGTACATTGTGAACAGTTCTCACTTTTTCACCTCTGTGAGGGCAATCTCTGTACATATGATCCCCTTTACAAACCCAACATTGAATAGGTGGTATCCTTGGCCTTGGTTCTCTAGGAGTTTGATGTCCCTGAGTATTATTTTTGAAGAATGGTGGATTATTTCCCTTCTTCCTTTGATCCATCTTGAACTTATTTTTGTCTTCCCAAGCTTTTTGGAAAGTGGGCCTTGCTTTCTGCAGATCATATAGGCATTTAACACGCCTTATGGTTTCCTCCAATGTATTGGGATCACCATACTATATTTTTTCATTGATGAATGATGGCAATCCACTCAAATACCTCTGAATCTTAACTGTCTCATCCTTGATGAAAGAGACATACTTCAGTAATTCTAGAAACCTTCTCTCATATTCATATATTGTCATACTTCCAAGCTTGAGTTCAAATAACTCTTTCATTTTCTTGTCATAATATCTTTTAGTCAAGTATTTATTCTCAAAATACTTCTTCAATTCCCTCCAAGTAACACCTTTCTCTTTATTGTGTTGCACCTTCTCAAGATGATCCCACCACATGGATGCCTTTCCCTTGAGTTGATAGATAGCAATTCTACCTTCTGCATGAAAAAAATAATTATGCAATTGAAAATACTTTATCATGCCCAGCAACCATGTTTCTACATCCTCATCCTTCTTGTGTTCACCATCAAATGTAGGAGGTTTTATTTTGTTCATTTCTCCTCGTAGATCATCCACCCCAGATCTCTTATGCTTTTTGACAGGGGATGGACTTGATTTGTTGCCTGCTCTCTTATTGGAATGCCTCGGGGAGTGGTGGTGATGTTTGCTAACACTTCTGGCTTTTCTTTTCTCATCAGAAGGCTTGTGACTTCTTGATTTTCTTGAGCCATTCTCCTTATCCAATTTCTTTTCTATTATGTTCAAGATCTCCATTAATAACTTCATGTTGAAGTTATCCTGCTACTCCTTGCCTCTCATAAGCCTTTTATTATCAACTTTATGGCTTTGGAGATCCTTCTACAAATTTTTAATGGTCTCTGCCATATTCATGTTTTCATCTCTTCCTTATCCATGTCCATTTGAGTTTGTTCCTTCAATTCCCAAATGGACATCCATCCCTCTTATCTCATCTTCTTGGTTGTAAGTCCCCTATGCCTCTTCCATTAATATGGACTCTACACTGATCTTGATCTGATATGTTTGTTGTTAACTATTGATCAATTTTCTAGGTGGATAATTATATTCCACTATTCAAGACCTTTCCAATGCCTGCTCCCATGTTTAATTATGAGTCTTGAGCAGAAAGTTATGGCTATTTCAAAATTGTCCAATACTTTTTCTGTTCATTTTTCAACTTGGCGCAAAATTGTGCTGTAATCATGCATTTTTGCACCTATTCCATTGGAATTTTCATAGGATCTCAATTGGGTTTCTTAATATACATATTATGGACACTTTGTCCAAGTTTCACCTTTTTCTGGGTTTTGGGCTGCTAGTTACAACCTGCTGAAATTCTAGACCAAAATACCATATTGTAATTGGTATGCTATAGGTACCTTCTTTTCCATATTAAACACTTTTAACATGCCCGGAAATTTAATTCAGCTCTTGGAGTGTCTTCTATGGCTCAATAGATTTCCATTGACTACTATTGTTCCTTAATCTAATTCCAGAGAAGAAATTTATGGCCCTTTGAAGTTAGTTGGGTCATAAAATTTACCCTTCACTGTTTGTGCTGTAACTTTCTCATAAAAGATCTGTTTGATGAACAATTTACACCATTAGAAATATCTATCCGAGCTCTTTTATTTGAGTTATATATACAGGTGTCTCGTGGTTTTTGAGTTGCTAAAAACGCTCTTAAGGCCCTCAAAAACACACTGCAAAAATATGATGTTCAAATGATATAAAACGTCGTAGAAAATAGCAGGTTTTCTGTTGTTATTCACCCTCCAAACAACTCCGCGTGCACAAATTTCAACTTGTATGCCCATATTCACCATGCACAACAACAACACAAGGTAAATAATGCTTCACACACTTTAAAACCACTGTGTATCACTTCTCTGTCGCGCTAATAACTTGCGCGCACTACTTTTGTGTCGCACGCCAATATCCACCGCGTGCAGTTTTGGTTCTTGCACTATTACCTGTTGTGCAAAGTTTTTGATATTCCACGCGCATTTCACTCTATGCACTTCACCATGCCAAGGTTCAATACACCCCACCGTGCACAAATACACTGCGCGCACCATTAACTAAATTGTCGCGCGACAACATATACCCATATTGCACATGCACCAACCAAACTCCTCTGCGCTCTGCCAATACTGCATACGCCCCGCATGCCATTATTATGTGTGTGTACATTGCACAATGCTAAATTTAGTGTGCGCACCCACACACCAATATTTTTCTGCACGGCGCCAAAATTTACCGCGCGCACCCACACACCATATTTTTCTAAGCAGTGCCAAAATTTAGCATGCACATCAACACGCCAACATTTTTCCATTCAATGCCCAATTTTCAGATATCACAAGATTTTTACTACGCATCAATTCCTCGTGAATTTCGTTGCAGAAATTGGGGCTTTTACTTAACTTTTTCCCCAATTTACCATACACATTCTGCAACCATGAAATTTTTCCAATTTCACCCCGATGACACCAGTTCAACCTCTGCAACAACAAATCATTGTGGGTTGACATTTTTGGAACGAAATTCCCCAAAATCAATTCACAAATTGAGGATTTTATTTACCAATCTCGCTCCATCTATCATGGCTTCATTATAACTTCAAATTTGACCAATTCCAGGTCTGAATTTGATAGAACAGATATTAAATCAATAATATCTCACCGTATGGCCAAATTTTCTCAATTTTCCCATGAATTTAACAACAAAAATTGGGGCTTTTTCCCAAATCTGCACAATTGTTGTTACTTTTTACCATGGACGCTCTAAAACTCGAAATTTGTCCACTTCGAAATAAATCCTCTGTGACATTCGCTTCAACTCAACTTTATTGGCCCATCCATGCTCAGTGTTGAAAACTGAAGCTTTGATACCATGTAGTAATGTCCCTGGCCATCCATGTCGGGCCATGCTATGCCAGAGAACTCTTTCGTTCTCTCTGCGAAACATACTGTAACATACCCAGTATCCAACTGAGCTATGCCACATAAATTTTTCGAACTGCATGCAATTGAAATATATACATAGAGAACTCTTGCGAAATCTTTACATATAAACATAAACAAACAAATTCATATTGTAAATGCACGGATTCACACTGAAATAATAGTAAACATATACATGCCGCATATACAGGAAATACCCATGAAAATAAACACCTAAATAATAATGCAGCATATAAATTTATCACACAATTGACACTTATCTTTGTAAGAATATCACCAACTGCGTGCAGACCTTCCATGAACCTCCCAGCCTTAGACCACACTATTCATCACTCTCAACAGTGAATCACCCCCGAGCTGGGACTAAACTACACCGGGGTAAAGGGATTCCTAACCAAGCTATAGGCTCATAGACAACAGGAAAGACTCTGTCACAGGTGCCAACTCAAACTAACAACCTATAGTCCATCATTCCCCACATTCCTGTCCCACCTAGGAAGTGTGCCCCTTCTCTTCTCAACAGTCCTTCGGCTGTCCCACTTCCTTTCCGGGCTTCAACAACAGGTTGGACAGGAAGTCTCAGACCACTGTAGTTGTAGTTTAGCACCTTCAAGAAATCAATTCCCAGCAATTCTCTCACCCAGAGAATTTCTCATGGGCCTAAAAACCCGCCTCTTCAATATCCCACGAGCCTGACAACCCGCTTCTTCAGTCCAGCTTGCAAGCTAACTAGCTACGCAAACAGGTATGGCTATGGATATAGGTTCTAGTACAGTCATGAAGATACAAAGGATAGCTCAATGAGTGTGTGCATGCTCATGGATGATCGACTGGATGACCGAATGATGCCTTAATGATGGGAGAGTGTGTGAAAATGAACTAAGTCCCAACAATATGTATGCATGTCCCCAACTTGACACTTGTCATGTTGGGAGCTACTTTGGCCCACTTATCCCCAACTTTAGAACTTAGGATAAAATAATTATCCATACTTTATGATTTAAGAAATATTAATATAATATTCCTTTTTGGCTTAAGATCCCTAGCTTAGCCATTTTTCTTAACTTTTGGCCCTCTATTTCCCTAATTAGTGGAGTTTAGTCCCACATCTCTTTTATCATGGTCATTCTGCACGCAGCGATGTATTTTATATTAAGCATGAGACATATACAAAAATAGGTGCACTGGCCTTTAACATCTAGGCTCTCTGGCCTAATCAAGACATAAGCATCCTAGCTTATAATAATTGGCTCACTAGCCTATAAAACATACCATATACACAAAGGCTCGTTGGCCTCAATATCGCTCGTACTTAATATGTTGCGCTCGGTATATTGGAATGTGCACACTTCATCCTTTTACTGTGCATCACATGCACGCACTATGCCATGAAAGGTGCATACAAAATTATATCAAAACAGCTCACCAGCTTAAGTACATTTGCATTTACATTTACAATTGGGTTCGGCCTAGGGATATTACAATGAGCATGAGGCATCTTATAACAAGTTTTAGTAGGATTTCTTTCACTATATCTGGAGGTATCGAAGGGTTTCGTGCAGTATTAGCAGGAGGCATCCCCGTGGGTTGAGTAAGGGTCGTCATGTGTGGCCCTGTGAGACACTCTGCAGGTGTCATGTGAGGACCCCTATAGATTGGGGGTTTTTAGTAGATCGATTCTGTAGAGGTGTTTTGAAGAGTAGGAGGGCCACCTATAGGGTGTATGTCACTAGAGCAGAGCATTATCAGGCTTGGAGAACCTTGGGCTCCATATATTGGCATCATTCCAGATTTCATTGTGTTGTTTCTATAGTAGATTCGTATGATGCCTGGAAGCCATTAGTTGTGTGTTTAGTAGTATTCTACAACTATTATTACAACCTTAGTTATCATTGTACTGATTTTTGGGAGTTTCCATCCATAATAAGATGCCATGGTTATCTGCTTTATTCTATGTTTAATGGGTATATGATGTATGTTTAAGAACTATTTGGTACTTCTAGCAGCACTAATACAAATTGTTTGATAAAATAACACAAGTAATAGTAATAAATTTTTTGGTAGTACACATATATCCCCATCTACCTTAGTTGGGAATTTTACAACCTTTCCAAATGAAAATGATTCTAATTGGGACTTGTCATCAAGTAGTGTTCCCTTGTTACAGGAGGGAATTTTCCCACCTATCAATAATTAGCACTAGAAGGAGGTCATCCAACAAGTAATCCCTTTCTTACATCCTTTTTTGGATTTATTCATTTTTAAATGGCTCCTATCCATGTTCTGGAACATGATTTCAGTCTACTTAGGCATGTTGGGAGTATTTATAGAAAGACATGGAATATCTTGCAAAAATTGAGTTTTAATGGGGAAGGTAAACTTTTTTGCTTCTCATCATATGTCTGAGTTTAATCTTATTTCCAATCATTTACATGTATTTTATGAGAGTGAGAACTACAAACTTTTTACTGTTACTTTAAGAGGAAGAATCTAGAGTGTGTTTGAAATGTTGCCAGCCAAATCTATTCACACATGCAAACTGTTCATGGAGTTGTTTCTCAACACTCATGTGGATTACAATTATAAAAAATTGTGGTTGGAAGTGGAGAATATTTGTAGACATGAAGGTGATCCTATCGATGCTTCTTTTTCCATATTTATGTTAATTTGCTTCAGATTTCATGAGAAATATCAAACCTCTAGAGAAGATGCACTAGATTCGTTTATTTATCTTAATTCTCTTTCTAACCCATAGGATCATGAAAATAATGATGAACATAAAGTTGATTTATTTAATTATATGCATGTTACTAAAGATATTATCTCATAAGTTAATGTTGATTCAAGGTCTAATTCTATTAAGTCCACTAATAACACTGCAATTCTTATGCAACAACAAATGTTAGGATTTTATAATGAGCAGTTCCAGAAACAATAGAATGTGTATGAGGATTCAACTTTTGTATTAAATAATGATACCCAAACTCTTGTGGAAGGACATAAGGTAGAAGAAGACTTGATGTTTATAGGCCTTGAAATTGAAGCTGTAAGTAATAGCAGTATTAATGGTGATATTGCATTTTTTTCTTCTCATATTGAACTAGGCCCTCTCATCCTTACCCAAAACTCATCATCAAATCAGACT
>ML779148.1:502490-523016 GCA_009831015.1 Picea engelmannii | reverse complement strand
TCAGTATTTGTCAAGGTTATGCATTGTGACAGTTCAAAGAATATTTGGGATAAACTCCAAAATATTTATGGATATGCCAAAGTTAAGGGAGCTAACATTCAAATTTGCAAAGCTAAGTTTGAAAAGTTGAAGATGAAGGAAGACGAAGACATTGTAACCTACCTTCTACAAGTTGACGAAACAATTAACACCATTAAGGGATTGGGAGTATAATTTGATGACTCAGTGGTTGTTTAAAGGGTATTGAGGTCTCTTCCTATGACATTTGATCCTAAAGTATCGGCCCTAAAAGAAAGAGAATATCTTGGTACATTGAGCATGGACGAGCTATATGGAATATTTACATCATATGAAATGAGAACAAAGCAGGAGAATCGAGTTGCAAAGGAAGAAGCTTTCAAGGCATCCAATAAGAAAAAGAAGAAGAACAACAAAAATTCAAAACCAGGTTGCAATCGTAGTGATGATTCAGACGAAGATGAATAGATGGCTAACTTTATAAGGAAATTAAAGAAAGGAACCGACAAGTATAAAAGTATGCTTCCATTGAAATGTTTTAATTGTGGTGGTATTGTTCATTTTTATTCTAAATTTCCTTATCAGAATAAATATAGTGATGAAGAAGAATATTATAAAAGGGAAAAGAAATATCAAAAGGGAAACAAGAGAAGGAACAAAAATAATTTCTTCAATAAAAGTTTATACTCAAAGGAAGAGAGTTCCTCATCAGATTTGGAGGATAATGACAGTGACAGTGATTTAGAAAGAGTACTCTTCATGGCAGTAGAATATCATTCCGAAAAAGAAGGTGAATTCGATCTCAGACCAAATCTAATCAATGCATTATAAGAACTTAGGGAGGAAAGAAACAAAAACAAGTCACTTAAGGTAGAGTTAAAAATGAAAGAGGGATATCATAATTCCAACTCTGAAGAACTAGAGAAGATGATCACAATTCTAAAAATTCAAATATAATAAGACAAAAGAATTGAAGAAAAACTTAGAAGTGAGTTAGAAGAAAACGAGAAAGTGAATGGAAGATCGGAAGAAGCAATAGTCTCTTTAAGGAAAGATCTTCATAAGAAGGATATGCATCAGAAGAGCACTAGAATATTGGATCAAATAATGAACAGTAAAAGACCATCTGATGACAGATCCATACTAGGATACAATCAAGTACAGAATGAGAAAGGATCGAGCTCCAAGACAACAGAGCATGAAGCAACAAAAAGAAACTATGCAAATATTGTCAAATATTTTGTCAAGAAGGAAGAATGTACACCCCTAAAGAAGAAAATTCCATAACTAAAGAAGACTGAAGAAGACAAATGCATAAGGAGTGCATCACAAACAAGATAATCTACTCCCAGGTATTAAAGATTATTTTATGTTCATTGTTTTAATTATGCTAATTTTGGACATAAATTTGTAAACTATAGGGCCTATGCCAAGAATCGAAGCAACTATGCAGGGTACTTGAATAATAGTTATCCCAAAAAATATTATAAATAATATAACATAAACCAAAATAGTTTTGGTTCATTGAGAAATGAATTAGAATTATACACATGAACCAATTTTGGTTACTGATCCAGGTGGATATCGTTGGCCACCCACCTTTTCCAAATGGCTCAAAACAATTTTCTGGCAATTTTGACAATTTACTATTTTTAGCAAGTTTTAACTTCTAGGGCCATTTTGAGGGGCCAAATGAAGGTTTTTAGAGATAAAGGTTCTCAATGATAGTCAAAATAATAATTGAGCCCCTAAAATGAATCTCCTCGACGATACCTTTCCAACGATCTATCATATGCCTAAAACGAAGATTGTATGCAAAAGTTACAACCCCAGGAAGTTGATGTACTAACTTACCCAAACAGGGCCCACATGACTTTTGGCGCTTCATCTCCTAGGGTTATGTTTTTGGATGTCTAGGAATTTTTGAATTCTCTTTTATTGTAAAAAGGCCTTCAGAGCATCATTATAATCATCTTCTTGTGAATGTGAGTAGCTGTCACATCTCTTTTCAGAGATAAGTTGCCACCATTCTAGCGAGTTTTTCACTTTGTATTTTAATATCTCTGTACATTTCCTTCATTAATATAAATCACGTATTACTATATATCTGTGTTTATGGTTGCATCTCTGATACATTTATGTTATATTATTGAATATCTGCGATATCTCTGTGCATTTCTTTATTATATCTCCGATCTCATTTCATGCCGAAAATAATCCGGATCAGTGGTATCAAAGCAGGCTGCTCTTGATCATTTTTTTCAGTGCATTTCCCCGATGAGGTCTGAGTATAGCAAGTTGGGTCTCAAGCTTGTCTCTCTTGAAGACAATCTCTCTCACACACCCAAGAAACCCTCAATGGCGGAAGAAAAGAAAAACGATGGAGCAAACGATCCTATCAATCTGTTGCTTGAGCAAGCTCTCTCGCGATAGAGGGACGAAATGATGGAGAATTTTTCCCACATCCTTCAACGCCTGCTGATAGCATCAGGTGCATCTTCATCAAGCAACCACTTTGGAGGCACCTCACCTTTCAAGGTACAATTTAATTTTGATATTCCTGTATTTGAAGGACAGATAGAGCAAAAGCCCTAGAAAAATGGTTAACTCTGCTAGAAGGTTATTTCTTTGTTCACAATTTTTCTGACAAAGAAAAGATCACCTTCACACTCATTAAATCTCTCCCTCATGTCAAACATTGGTGGGAAACTTACTTGGAGCAAAGTTCCACAGAGGAGTCTGGAATATATGGGGCCGATCCCACTTGGGATTTTTTTGTGGATGCAGTAAAAGAACAGTATTACCCTGTTGGCAACTATGAGGACTAGTACATGAGATGGACCACACTGCGGCAAGAGAGGGACCAAACAGTTCCGGAGTTCACCAATACCTTCCATACCTTGCCCACCAAGCTGGGTATCAAAGAATCCAAGCGACATTTGGTTCTGAAATACTGTGGGGCTCTACATAGACACATCCAGACTGAAATGGATTTTCTGGACATCTCATCACTTGGTGCTGCTTATCGATATTCTATTAAAATTGAGAAGAAATTTAAGCACTAGAACAAATGGGAGTTCGGGTCTGCAAATCCGCAAAAACCAAAGTATGAAAAAGACGGCCCTAACAAATAGTCTCTCGAAAACCAGTCCAAGACATAGGAAAAGAAGGGTCACGGGAAGACAAAGAAGGACACCAAAAAATGGTGTGAATTCCACAAAATCCCCTGGCAAAACACCGATGAATGTCGCTCAAAACAGTCATTGGTGGCCGAGATCAAAGACAAGGAGTTGAACCCTGATTCAGAATCCAATTCTGAAAATATTGGTAAAGGACAGATCATTGACGCAAACCCCACTGCTATTGTCATGACCACAACAATTCAACCAGAAGAATCAACAGATCCTGAAGAGGGGGAGCGCCTTTTTCATTCACAGATGTGGGTGAAGGGGACCCCGCTACATTTTATTGTTGATAGCGAAAGCCAAAAAAACCTCATCTTAGTAGAGGTCATCAAACAGTTGGGATTGTCGACAACACCACACCTGCATCCATACAACATCAGGCGGCTTCGGCAAGGACGAGATCTCTGTGTCAACCAACAGTGTCGGTTGTCATACGATATCCAACCCTTCAAGGATGAGGTATTATGTGATGTTGCCCCACTGGATGTCTGTGATGTTCTCTTGGGCCAACCATATATGTGGAGACACCATGGTGTTTATGAGTCTTGACCCCGTAGTGTCATTGTTACTTTGGGGGGTCATCTCTACAGAATACCAGAGGTAGTTCCAACTACTGTTCCACCTAAAAAGTGTCGCAAGGTAGTATCTCATACTGCAAAATTCAGCTTCTTCACAATCTGTTCAAAAGGAGAACAAAAGGACACTACAACCACTACAACCTTGCCCCAAGCACCTTCTATCCAACAGAAGTAGGTCGACAAGGCTGCAGCAAAGTGCAAAGATTCCTTCTGCACATCATCCTCTCATGTATCTCGACTTGTTTATCAGCCTCAACCTCAACAGGTTCGTGACAGATTTCCACAAACTGAGTAACGCGACGTCTCCAGCAAGACAAGCAACTCACCAAGATGCAGATTCAACAAACTCTTTTCCCTCTCCCCTGAGAAATCAATTCAATGGAGACCATTTCTTCCTAAGGAGGGAGGATTGATCTAGGTGGATAGAGGTGGCCACCCACCTTTTCCAAATGGCTCAAAACAGTTTTTTGGCAATTTTGGCAATTTACTACTTTTAGGAGGTTTTAACTTCCGGGGCCATTTTGAGGGGCCAAATGAAGGTTTTTAGAGATAGAGGTTCTCATTGATATCCAAAGACATTATTGAGCCCCCAAAATTAATCTCCTCGATGATACCTTTCCAACGAGCTATCATATGCCTATAACAGAGATCGTATGAAAAAGTTACGACCCCGGGAAGTTGATGTACTAACTTACCCAAATGGGGCCCACATGACTTTTGGCGCTTCATCTCCTAGGGTTAGGTTTTTGGATGTCTAGGACTTTTGGCATTCCTTTTTATTGTAAAAAGGCCTTCAAAGCCTCATTGTAATCATCTTCTTGTGAATGCGAGTAGCCGTCACATCTCTTCTCAGAGATAAGCTTCCACCATTCTAACAAGTTTTTCACTTTGTATTTTTACAGTCTTTGTACATTTCTTTCATTACAAGAAATCTTGTATTACTGTTTATGGTTGTATATCTGATACATTTATGTTATATTATTGAATATCTGTGATATCTCTGTGCATTTATTTATTATATCTCTGATCTCATTTCGTGCCGAAAATAATCCGGATCATTTACATAGCGAAGAATTGTATATTGACTGTTCCATTGAGGGAATCAAAGAATAACATTAATAATAAGATATTGAAACTACAAGAGATATGGAAAATAAAGCGGAATTAATGCTCACTTTCTCTACAATCCCAACACAGGAAAAGTGATTGGTTTGTTGGGAGTGTTTGTTCAAAGCATATGAGAGGTGACAGGAACATGTTTCTAACTCTGAAGAAAGAAATATATGGATCAGTTTCATTTGGAAATAATCATTCAACTAAAATTATAGGTAGACGCATAATTAATCTTGTAAGTAAATATGTTATGGATGAAAATTTTCTAATGGTCGAAGATATGAAACACAATATGCTAAGTGTAAGTCAAATGTGCGATCAAGGATGCACACTTCAGTTCGAATCAAATAAATGTGAAATTAGGAAAGAAGGATAAAGAAGGTTAGTGGAAACATTGATAAGGACTCAGAACAATGATGCATCCCCGCTTCCCTTCTAGGGGTTTCACGACCTCCGAGTCAATGATATTTCAAAACACTGAGTCAGATTGACTCTTCGGGCCCCCTGCTGGAACCCAAATCAAGTTACACATGCCCCTTTTTCTCCTAAGCCACAGGTTCTATGAAAACCCGTGGGATCCCACTAAGCCCCTATTTCCTTTAAAAAAATTGAGTAACGGGTGCTAGCTCCCTATGCTAGGCCTCTTCTTTCATGTGATCTCGAGCGATGACCAGAAACCTACTCAAAGGGTGATTCAGAGCTCCAGGTTGTAGGTTTTTTCACTTCTCCTGTCGCCCATTATTCTAGAGTGACTTTCCAATAGAGTAAACCTTCGTCCTCCATGTGTCCCCTCACAGATCAAAGATCCACGACAAATCTGGGCTCAAACACTTCAACGAATTTCAAAACGCTACACAAAAAAAACCTCTGGAGTGCCCAATATCTGAAGTTCACAATATGCTCACACTCATACAATTATGATGGACGACCTGGATGGACTTCGACACTTTGCCCTTTGGGATTTCTGGCTCCGCCCAGTTCCACTTTCCTCCAGAGTGCAGGATCTGCTGACACCTTTCCCCATAGGATCAGTGACCCAGATCTTCTCCAACTCCCGACGACTTCAAGATTCCTTCACTCAACTCTCCAGTCTCTCCTCCAGAATGCAGGATCTACTGCTACGTGTCTCCGAGTGACGGATGGCTAAGATATTCTTCACTTCTTCGAGCTTAGGGGATTTTCTAGGATCAATACTTCAAATCCTCTAGAGTGACTCTCCTCCAGAGTTAACCTCATGCTGCCATGTACCTCCTGATGATCGATGATGAGGATCTACTCCACTCTTCGGAGCTTTGGGAGTTTTATGCACTCCTCATTTGAAAAATCTCGAAGTGAATTTTCTCTGAACATCCAAATATTTTTCCACCTATCCCTCTCGATGATTGATGGTCCCAATATACTTTGGGACTTCAGGACTTTTGCAAATCCTTATGCCTTTGCACTTACAAAGGGTTTAAGTTCCATGCACCTTAGTTGTATTTGACAGTGTCGATCCTTCACACTCAGATCCAGTGATTGATATCTATCTTTCTCCTGCGCGCTCTCCTTTGGTGTATAGACATAGAATCTCACGGTCCATCTCTCTTTCTTTGCAGCTGATCTGACGACTGTTGTTGCTCCTCCTCTTGAGATTTTTCTTCCTTCCGAATTGGAATAACTTGTAAGTATCCAAAGTATGCGGCCTTCGAACCTTCTACTGTGAGCCTGACTACCTTGGGTCTTGTCAGTGATTTTCCTCCTGAGCTTCTGTCAATGAAATTTGACCTCAGCTCTGGAACACACTTGTGCTCTACCTACATACTTACACTAGCTTTCCCGAGCCTTGCAATTGCTAGAATTTCCAAGGGACTCGACCCTTCTTCTTCCTTTCAAAGGATTTATTGCGCCCTCCTGACACTAAATGCTCGCCCTCCTGATCTTTTCAAACTTGAAGCAATTTTGTCTCCAATGCACACCTTGTGCTTACTCTGCTGAGATTGTCTATGGATTAGACTTCGAAGGGTCTCGACCTTTTGCTGCTCTCTACTCAAAATTTGTGTGCAAAGTCACTATCCCTCTTGATATTTGAATTGAATCAAATCTTTAAGGGTCTCGACCCTTTTTTTCTCCTTCAAAGGAAGTCTCGTGCCGTCCTTGCACATTCTGTGCTTTTTTCCTATAGAGCCTCTACCAACACTTCATAAGGGTGTTGGCCTTGTGCATTCCTTGCACAACACCTTGTCGAGCCTCACCCTTAGAGTGTTCAATAACTCCAGTTTTTCTCAACTTCTCAGACCTCATAGGTCTTTGTCCCTTTGTTCCTTGAAGGGATATATGTTCCTTCTTGGAAACTTCTGTTGAAAGAACTCCTTGATGAGTCTTCTAGAGTATTCAACAACTCTATGAGTGCCCTCCTATGACACTTCTCTTTTCAGAACTCGAAACAGAGTTTGTCTGTGCACACTTGCACCTGCGCAATGCCCTCCTAGAAGAGATCTACAGAGTATTCAACAACTTTGTCTCTATGTGCCTCCTCTTCACAATATCTCCTCCAAGGTATTTAGTAACCTTGAGGATCATCTTGAGTCTGTAAATGTTATGGTGTGCTCTACTGGCACATTCTCTCCTAAAATCAAAATAGAATTCAAGTACGCACTCCTTGCATTGGCTCACATAGTTTCTAGGACTTTGTCATGCACTCCTTGCACAACCTAAAGAACCCAGAACAATTTAACACACTCCCAAATAGATAGAGAAATTCTAACTTTACCCTACATATGGAAAACCTATCATAAATCTACAACATACATGAATGTATAAACACAAACATAACATTCATAAAGCACACATCCACCACACAGGAATTCATGAACAATGAAATATGTTCTTTTATATTAATAATAGAATTTTAATTACAATGTGTGCAAGATGGAATGCAACTTGAGTCTCAGCTCTCTCCTCTCAAATTACAATTATTTACCATCAACTTTCAATAGCCTCTAGTGGGCATACAATACAAAGATTTATATATGAGGAGACTCATTGAGTCTTTCCATCCAACTAATCTATTGGTGTGTAATCACCATTTACAGTGCCTAACTACTGAGGCAGATTACATTGAATAAACATGTACATCTCAAATCCAAGGCAAAGCTCAAGATCAGTTCCAGCTCAAGCCTAATAGAGGTGACTCTAACTCCTGCCTGTACAAAGGCATCAACTCATCTCTTCCATCCTTTCAAAATTTAATTCCATTTAATATTGCATTTAAATTTCAAATTTAATATTGCACCTCTCCCCTCCTTGAATGTGCGTGGATGTGCTAGATAGTTGGCGCGCTGCTGAGGTGGAGCGATGCTCCTGCATCAAACAACATATATTTTTTGAATGAAATTAGTAAAGAAAGTTGTTGTTTAGGAAAGGAAAATGAATGTTGGCTCTGACATAGAAGAATGGGTCACATGCACTTTCACAATCTTGTCAAAATTAGTAGAAAGGAAGTAGTAAAAGAAATTACTGAAATTTCAAAGCCAATGAATACTCTATGTAAGAATTGTCTACAAGGAAAACAAACCAGAACCAAGTTCAAATGAAAGGATTACTCAAAGAAAAAACCATTTGATATTGTACATATCAATCTATGTGGACCAACGAGAAAAAATGGATTAAATGGTGAACAATAATTCATGCTACTGATCGATGAATGCACAAGAATGACTGTAGTTTTCTTTGTCAAGAAGAAGTCGGAGGAATTTGAGCACTTCAATATATACAAAGAAATGGTTGAAACAGACACAAACTTGGATGTCAAATGTTTGAGATCAAACAATGGTGGAGAGTTTACATTGAATGAATTCATGGATTTTTGTGGTGAAGATGGGATAAAAAGAAAATTCTAAGAAACCAGGACACCTCATCAAAATGAAGTTGTTGAAAGAAAGAACATGATAGTATAAGAAATGGCCAGAACCATGTTGAAATATTCCATGTTGGGTGACATATTTTGGTCATAAGAAGTACATGCAATAGTTCATATCCTGAACAGAGGAATAACAGAAGAAATAGTGATAAGACTCCCTACGAGCTATGGAAAGTAATACCGACAAACGTGAATCATTTTAGAGTATTTTGAGGCAAGTGCTATATCAAAAGAGAAGACAAAAGGATTGGAAAATTTGACTCCAGTTGAAAAAGGAATATTTTTTGGGTAC
The DNA here is from genome assembly GCA_009831015.1 of Picea engelmannii. Lineage (NCBI taxonomy): Eukaryota > Viridiplantae > Streptophyta > Pinopsida > Pinales > Pinaceae > Picea > Picea engelmannii. The sequence goes on along the minus strand of ML779148.1, from coordinate 513,932 downwards.
TCAAGCAAAAGCAAGGAATACAAGTGTTTCAATATGAGACTCAATACAATAATTGAAATAATCATTGTACATATTGAGGAGGCCAGTCTACCAAAGTCCAAAGAAGAAAATAAAGACTCAACAGAGCATGAAGGTGAGAGGATTTGAAAGAAGAAGTAGAACAAGCAGAATCAAAAGAAGAAGAAGAGAAGATAGAAGCAGAGCAAGAGGAAGATGACCAACAAAATATTCAGATATCTCCCAAAATTCCTATTCAATGAGTGCAGAAAAATCATCCACCAGAATAGATCATTGGGGATAGATATGTAGGAGTTGAAACCAGAAGAAAATTGTGCTCACCAGAACAAAGACATCTAGCACTCTTGTTCATAGTTGAACCAAACATATTTGAAGAATATAACACTGATGAACATTGGATCAAAGACATGGAAGAAGAATTGGATCAGATAGAGAAGAATGACACATGGGAACTTGTTCCAAGGCCTAAGAATAAGAACGTGATTGGCACAAAATGGGTATTGAGAAACAAGTTGAACGAGGATGGACATGTAACCAGGAATAAAGGAAGGTTAGTATGCAAGGGATATGATTCAATTTGAAGGAATAGATTTTGAAGAAACTTTTTCCCTAGTTTCCAGAATGGAAGTAGTCAGATTGATCTTGGCTTATGCATGTTCAAAGAAAATCAAATTATATCATATGGATGAAAAATCAACCTTCCTAAATGGAGAAATAGAAGAATAAGTCTACATCGAACATCCAGAAGGACTTATACTGTCAGAAAAGGAAGATTATGTTTGCAAATTGAAGAAGGCACTATATGGACTCAAACAAGCCCCCAGAGCATGGTATTCAAGATTAGACAGGTATCTACAACAACAATGGTTCAAGAAAGACAACAATGACAAAAATATATACATAAAGGTAAATCAAAATAATTTATTGATAATTGAAGGTAAAATTATCCTTCCTAAACAAATAACTAGAAGAAGAAGTCTACATCGAACAACCAGAAGTACTTATACTATCATAAAAGGAAGATTATGTTTGTATATTGACGAAGGAACTTGATGGAATCAAACAAACCCCAAGAGAATGGTATTTAAGATAATATAGGTATCTACAACAACAACAACAGATCAAGAAAGGCAATGAAAACAACAATAGCTACATAAAGGTAAAAAAAAATAATTTATTGATAATTGAAGTTTATGTTGTTGACATTATTTTTGGAAGTAATGATGATATGATGAGTGAGAAATTTGATAAAGACATGGAGAATGAATTCAAAATCTCATTACTTGGTGAGTTTTATTTATTTTTGGGACTCCGCATATGTCAGCAAGATGCAGGTACTTTCATCTCCCAAACCAAGTATATCAAATAAATGTTAAAGAAGTTTGGAATGGTAGATTTCACAGTCGTAAGTACTCCCATGCAGTCTAGTTGCAAATTGAGAAAAGATGATATATCCAAGGTTGCACATTAGAGACTCTACAGATCGATGATTGAAAGTTTACTCTATGAGATGACATCAAGACCAGATGTGATGCAAGCAGTTGGACATGTGGAAACATTTCAAGAATCACTAGAGGAAACACATGCTATGGAAGTAAAGCTAATATTTAGATATATCAAAGGAGCATAAGACTATGGGTTATGGTATCCAAAGGGGAATTATGTATCTCTAGTTTCATACATAGACGTGGATTGGGATGGAAATGTTGATGAAATAATAAGTACAAGTGGATAAGCCTTCTACTTGGATGATTGTATGGTATCCTGGTTGAGAAAGAAACGATATTTCATATCATTTTCCACAACAGAAGAAAAGTATATTGCAACAACAACATGTTGTACACAAGTTCTTTATATGAAGAAAAATTTGCAATATATACAGTTAGAATATGGAGAGCCTATTCTGATATTATGTTATAACAACATTGTTATAAGTATCTCTAAGAATCCAATGATACATTCCGAGATGAAACACATTCCGATCAAGTTTCACTTTCTACAGGAACATGTTACAGAGAAGAACATCAAGGTAGAGTATGTTGGGACAAAAGAACATATTACATATATCTTCACCAAACCTCTTCTAAGGGAGACGTTTGAGTATCTTTGACAAAAAATTGGAGTAGTTTCAGCCCCACAATGATCTACATGGAAATTGGCATAGTAAGACAGGGGCAAAGAAGTAGTAATCATGAAAGAGTTGAATACTTTTTTGAAATATTTTTATCAGAGATTTACATGATGAAGCACCATGAATAGAAACATCAATAGAGATCATAGGCTTACAAAGAGGGGGAGCAACCCCAAGGAGAATTTGTCCTTTGCCATTGATATCAAAGGGGGAGAGAAAAATAGAGGCATGGAAAGGAAGAGAAGAGGCATGAAGATAGGGGGATCCAACATGAGCATCAGAAGTGGCATGTCTAATTGTTTCCATCAATGGAAAAGGGGGATATTGTTGAAAGATTAATTGTTGAAAAATATTAATTGTCGAAAAAGATTAATTGTCAAAAGTTTAGTTGTTGGAAGATTGGTTGTCACTGATTTCAACCCTTGAACATAAAGTTAACAAGTTGCATGTCGAAGTAAAGTAGTTGTAAACATAAGATAACAAGTTGCATGTTAGTTTCATGTCAAAGTAACTGTACACAGAAGTTAACAAGTTGCATCTAAGTTGCATGTGTGTTGCATGTCATCATGAGTTTCATGTCAATTGCATCTCATCATGAGATCCTCATTAAAAAATAGAGAAGAGTAAATTGGATAATTAATTTTGTGTATCACTTAGGAGAATACATGTTGTATATCTGAGGCAATGAGTCAAAAGAAGAGAAGTCCAGTGAAGTAAGAAGTTTGCAGAAGCCGAGAGTACGGAGAAGAGGTTTCAGATAGGGATTCCTTGAGTATATCTGCGAGTTTTAGAAGGAAAAGCATGAGAATGCGTGGGCTGCAATGAGAAAAAGCACAGATACCCACAAGTATACAATGCATAAATTTGTGAACTTATGAGGAAAAGCGCAGATACCCATGAGTATATAGTGCATAAAGTTGCAAACTTATGAGGAAAATTTGTGGAAGATCAGGGATATAAAACTCAAGTCAGTTATAGGTTGAAGGTATGCCCTCTTGTGTGTGTTAGGGTGAGTATTATGAAGAAATAAAGAACATATATGTCTTCGTGATTCATAAGCATTTGATTTGGAGAAATCTCCTGTGAATCCTGGTTTGAGGTACGTGTGGTAAAAGTCTTGATGAGATATTGATATCAGTAGCAACAATAGAAATATCAAAGACAACAACAATGACAGGTTATCGGTGAAAAAGGTAGTGATATATTGGTCTACATTTATATTTCAAGGCCGGTGGACAAGACAAGGAAAGGGGGTTGTAGACTCTTTCGAGTTGGAGCCGGTTAAATTAGGGATTTGGAGATTCTGCCAGGTTGCAGCCTGTAAATAGGGGGTTGTAGCCTCCTTCTAGTTGTATCTCAAGAAATAGGAAGTTGATGCTTCCAATGAATGTACTCTTTGATAAATAAGAAAAACATTCCATGGGTTTTTATCGTATTGGGTTTCCGCATAAAATTATGGTGTACTGTGTTTATGTGATGTGTATGCATTGAATTATGATGTTTTGAGTGGTCATGATATTTATCGGAGGTTTTATATTGTGATTAAAAATACTAATTATGCTCATATTGATTCACCCCCCCTCTTAGTATTCCAACAACATCTATGCGGCCCGTAAAGAGATTCAACCCCATTACTTTGGGATGAGTATCATAGGTGATTTCAATTATTCGTTATTGAATTTTTTCAAGTACCACACCACCTAGGATGAAGAAAAAAGGGAGCATAACCCTGTGATTGGTTGATGGTTGGGTTTCCTTTCCATCACACCTATTGTGGATAACATCAAATTTAGTATGGAGGGTGAACTAGTACTTATTGTATTGTTTATTTGCATTTTTTTATTGACTTATAGGTTGCTTCCCATAAAAGGGCCCATTCAAAAAAAGACTAAATAACCAAAAACTAAAAGATACGAAAAACACTTGAAAACAAAAGGTAGAGGTCTGACCCATGAAAAAAAACCATATATATATATATATATACAATTTAGATAGATTTAAATCTTTTTGACCAAGAGACACGCTTGTGAAAGCAAGACGTGGTTTCTCCGTGTGGACGGCTTGGTCTTTTCATTATGCATTTTCAATTTCTATAACACTAAGAGTCAAAGCCAAGGAATCTTCTTCAAGGGCCCTTTATAATTTGTCAATCCGGTATTGATAAAGTGAGCTCTTTTTATTCGATTTGGTATTGTTGTTAAATCTCACAGTTAAGACTTTACATAGCTTAGATTGGGTCAGAATACTAATCTTCTTGGGTACGCTCAACTAAGACTCCCTTTGGGGGTTCATTCTCTTCCCTTGCGTAGGTATCCTTCTTCCATCCAAGTGGCTTTAACATCTTGAAAGTGCTAGTGACAAAAAAGGGCTAACCCCTCCTTCTCTTAACCGCATGGGGCACTCTTTGTCCCGAGAAAGTGGTGTATGAAATATCACTATTTTTATACTAGGAGGAATAGTTGTGGGATAATTGGTGTGATCTTGATTGGGAGGACCTTCAAACTGTGTGGTAAGCATCACATTTGATTAATCAACTTAAAAGATAGAATTAATACATGCTTAAAGTGTTAAACCTTTTGGAAGTCAACCCAAAACCATGGTAAAGTTTAGTTTGTAAGAAGTTACTTATTTTCCTATAGTTGTAGTATCTTATTGAAGGGAGTTTTTTGCATTTTTGGACCTCATTTTTCAACTTTGGAAAGACCAGAGACCATTTTCTGGAAAATTCTAAGAAAATCCAAGATTATTTTCATGCATTACAAATCCCAAATAGATTATTGTTCATAAATTAAAACAACCTTAAATGACATGGTTATAGCTTTCCAAAGACATTTCAACTCTTGGTTTTTAGTAAATTCTCCAGGAAATTGTTTTGAACCCCGACTTACCCCGGGAACCAGTTTCAAACATTTTCCCAAGGTCATATGGGAGTGATCAACTTGTTGTTCTCTTTTGGTAGTTTGCTTGTATAAAAAAAAAAGCTCATTTCCACCCCCCTATCCACCAAAATTTAACCTCAATCCTTTTCGTCCACCGAGGAAGCTGGGGGAGGAAAATACTTAAGTTGGGTGGTCCTGAGAGGGATTTTATGCAAGTCCCTCACCTCTCCTTCTTCCCATTTTCACCTCCTTAGACAAAGGACCATAAGAGGTGTGGATAATATCTTCCTTGAAACAAGCTATCAAATAGGTTGTAACTAGATTCACCATCGGATAGGTGTGATTCATCCTAATGGACATATTTTTCTTATAACAACACTCTATGTCAGACCCTTATTTAAATTAGATGTGGTATGTTATATGTCTCACCTTATCTCCATTCTTGATAATTTTAGACACTTCAAAGAAGCTCAATCTAAATCATGAATTCTCATATCCAAGAGCCTCTATAAATTTTAGCAAAGTTAAATCCCAAGCAAATTTTGATCAATGTATCATATCCTGTAGTAAAAATGAGATTTTCAAATGCTAGAATACAAACATATGGTATGGTTTAGTATGGCCATGGAAACCATCTATTTTGAACAAGCCTAGAAAATCCTTTCTACGAGCTTGTCTCTATAATTTTTGGATGGAAAGGAAGATATTTTAGAAGGCTCTTCAAGAAGCCCCCATCTCTCACAAAATCCCTGTTTCGCACCCATTTTAACTTTCTATGCGAAACACCTAGTGTCACACCTATCATAGCTTTTTGTGTGATATTTTTTTTCTTGTATAACATCCTTTTAAACTTTCAGTGTGAAATTATTTGGAGTGTATCAGACCAAAAACTATTTTGAGTGGACACACCCTATGTTGTAGCCTTGCAAAACTTTATGTGTGTCTTTTTGCACCTCTAAAAACTTTGGCGCTGCCATATCACATCTCTTAAAAAATTGGATGATGTACTATATGTGTTGTGACATTTTAAAATTTGGTAGTGATAAATCCATTTAACACTTTGTCTTATGTTCCTTCATGGAAATTTCTGTTGTGTGTACCTCTTTAAAACCTTGGAATGATGCAAAAACCAAAAATAACTTTCCTCATGTGTATCACATGGAAACGATTTTGGGTGTGACATGTAACGATGGTGGAATATTTGATGATGTGATATGTATCGCATGAAAATAAAATTTTCCATGGTGTGATATATTGTGACAAAGGAAATTTTGGAGTGATGTGACATGTCATGACAAAATATCTTTAAGTGCAATATAGTGTGTCATGATAGAAATAAATTTGAGTGTGATATGATGCATCACAACAAAAGTAAATTTCAATGGGATATGACATGTGATGAAATAAATAACTTTGAGTCCGATATGATGCATCATGAGAGAATCAAATTTCAATGTGATACATTATTTCATGACCAAGGGCATTTTTGAGTGCAATAAAACATGAGCAATTAAATTTCTGGAAGATGCAAAAATGTCAGTTTTGCAAAAGTTTTGGAAGAATTCCTAAGGGGATTTTTTTTTTCTTAGAGGTTGAAGAAAAAATCAAAGAAAACCTTTGAGGAGCCTAATGAAATCAGAGGGGAGAGAACCTCCATAAGGTTTATGAGAAAAATATTCAAAATAAAGGAAGAGAATGTACAATAAAGTTCATGAAGGGCCAAAAGTGAAAAATAAGAGGGGACATGTTGGAAACTTGGTTGTCATTGATGTAAAATCTAGAAGAAGTTTATAATCCCCTAGAAGTTATGGGTGTATTTGGATAAGTATCCAAAGTGGTCCCCTTATGTCGTATGTTGTATCCTTTTCGCCACTTGGATGAGCAAAAGAGGGACACCTACAAGTCCAGTTGGGTCAGCTGAACATGACAGAAGTTAGTGTATGAGTCAAATGACTCAATCAAATGAAACAAACAAACAACTAAGATAATAACAACTAAAGAAACAAAACTACAATGCATAAGGAAATTAGAACCAAAATTAATTAAACAATTGACCAATATTCACGCCACCAATGGAGAGTTTATATTAGTGGAAAAAAACCAAAGAAAAATGGGGACTTATGGATCCCCTCTTCTTCCAAGGGAGGGATCTTAAGTCCCCTATGTGAGAGCTCTTCTTACAAATATAAAACTAGAAGGGAAATGGTGAAGAAATCCAAGCTTATTCCTTCAAGAGCTGAGGTAAATAGCTTAATGAGATGATGCTAGTATTCTCCAAGAAGGAAAGAGGTTCATTGTAGGAGAATAGAGGAAGCATAAAAATACAATGAGATTCTTGAATTCATAGTGCACCCATGGCCTCTTTTTATAGAAAATCTTTGAGGCATTATCCAACCGGTCTTTAGTGTGAACAAGGGGCCCTTTAGGGCACCCTTAGGTCTTTTCCCAACCCCCCACTCGGATTCAGCTCGGATTTGAGGGTCAAATCGACTTGGGATCTGAACCAGAAGTGGGTGAGGGGACGAAAATAACCATAAATGCATTGTTATCAGGTGTGTGTGGCTTTTTGCGTACACAGTCGCACTTTGGGTGCATGTGTGCTTTCCTGACGTTTCTGACCTACGCATGTGCGTGTGTTTCCTATAGTTCTTCTATGCATGTTAATTTTTTAACCAATTGTATAGTTTTTTCCCTTTGGAAATGCATTTTTGGGGCTATGAATGAACTAATAGTTGTTGGGAGATGATGGACTCTTGTAACCATTTGCGGACGAAATTTCATTGATAACAGATGCCCCTTAATGTGTGAGGTTAGGAGAATACATATAGCCGAAATAAATCAATGTTTCTTCTATTGAGAGTACCATTGTAAGAAAGAGTGTTGATAGGAAATGCAAGAGTGATCCGGTGGAGAGAGAGGGGAAATTGTGGGACCCAAACCTTTCTCTAGGTGTGGGAAAATAAAAATTGTATACAAATGAGGTGGGCATGACCCATGCTCATGTCATGTACCTCAAATGTGTAAGACAGTAACTGAAGCTATATGCTGATGTAGATAACTTCAGTGCCCTCCAGGGAAGTTTGATAATGGAAGATGAAAATTCTGATAGTGAACATAATCTGAAAAGAGGCGATGACACTTGTAAGGAGTGTTGATGACTCACAGGCATTGATGGCCCAACAAATTTCAGAGGTCTTCGACTAGTATACCACAACTTCAATAGTCACATTGTAAGACCCTCCATAACATGAGATTGCGTTGAAGAAGAATGTTATGGGGGTCAACGACAATAGAGAGAAATGATGGTTCTCTTTGTGTCATCCGAGAATCCTCATTGTAAAGGTAATGAGAGTCAAGATACTGTTGCCCTTCTGGAAACTTTGTTGATGTCGACAGAAAGGGAGATGCGACTCCGAGAAGCAAAGGGATTCATGAAATCCACTAGATGAGATCAAGAATTGATGAGGAACATGGATGAAGTCAAGATATGGTGAGACTCAAGACTGCCCTTGGTTGGGGATATATGTGAAGTATGAGTGGAAGCAATCGTGAAACTGAATCTAGCATCAGGGGGATGACTAGACGAAAGTTAAATTGTGCCAGAGGAATGACAAAGTGGACAAACTCATAGATCATAGGTACATGTACTGTGGGATACTCCGGGTTTATGGATGATGTCAACAAGAGTCGAAGGTAACGAGTGCCCCAACCAAGGGTGAAAAGGGTTTATTTGTCATAAAAGAAGGTCGCTAAAGAAGACAACAAAAAGCTATGTAAATGTTGTAAAGAAAGCCTTTGTAAAATTACCAAATGAATAAAGAATAATTTGGGATAAGTGTGCAGATACATAAATGGGTGCCCCAGTGTAATATGGCTTGGTCTATGAGGGTGCAAGTTGTGGGGAGAACTGGTGGGAGATGGGGGCCCCATAGGTGGGTTTCTTTATGAGGTAAATGAATGGAGGGAAATCTGCAGATGGGTAGACTGACTGTGGATGAAATGGAGGGTTAATGATACTGTGGAGGTGCATTCAAATTTGAACCACGAGGATATATCCTGGGATTCCATTGGGAAAGCTAGAAAAATGAGGAGAAGGAGTATGTGGTTGATTCTCGAACATGCATAAGACTATTGGGACTCCCATCCCTAGGGGGTGAAAAGTAGCATGAGTGTCAAAGTGCCAAAAGGGGACTATGAATGGGACAACTCATGTAAGGGAGAGTGCTACCGGGTGACAGTACTGAAAATGCAGCGAGGGTGAGAGTACTTCAGAGATGGATGGGGGGATCCTATAGGAAAATGTCGGAGGGTGTGACTAGGATATGCAATTGAGATTAAGAGGGAATGATTACATGCTAGTGTCTATCATATACCTGAAGGGTCTACGCTGGTGGGTGATGACCAAGTACCTACACACATGAAAACTGAATACCCGACGTGAAAAATATCTGAATATAAAGAATATATAATAGTTATTCGATAATTTTGAACATGAGCATGCGTACCTGGGTGTGATGTGAGAAAAATTTTCCCCTAGGGCCAAGGATTGATGGTGACCCGGGGAATGTGACTATGTAGGTGGAGGGTTCCTGATCCCGTGGTTGAAGACGGATAGGAAAGCATATGTTCTGAGCTACTATAATGGAGCATGGAAGTTTGGAAAAATGGACTATATATAGTTGTAGGGCCCACATTACCACCTCATTTGTACATGCTTCCATAGTGAGTTGATGGGAGTTTTTTAGAGGATATTTGGAGATTCTGGGAGTTTGATCCAGTTGATCCAGGATTAGCGAGAGCGAGGTTAGTGATCTCATCCTCCTCAATAGTAGTTAGGGTTTCTTTTCTGGGAAGGGTCGTGTTGGATTACTGAGAGGGGGAGTGAATCAGTAATACAACGATTTAATCCTTTTTAACCATATAATCCAAGTGTTATATCAATGAAGCATTATCATCCAATAACTACAAAGTAAATAAGAAATTAACAAATGAACAAACATACACATACATAGTACACCAGTGTTTTATGTGGAAACCCAAATCGGGAGAAAACCACCGAATTATTTTTCTTATATGTCTTGAAGAATTACATTCATGTGGAAGCACCAACTTCCTTTTTTTTCCAACTGCAACTGGAAGGAGGCTCCAACCCCCTAGTTTCTCAGGCTACAACCTGAGGGAAGATCCAACTCCCCAATTATCTGGCTACAACCAGAAGGAGGCTACAACCCCCTATGTTCTTCGGCTACAACCGGAAGGTGGCTAAAACCACCTATCCTTGCCCCGTCCTACAACCCTGAAGTAGAAGTAGAATGATGGAACCACTATCAACCTGTCACTGTGAGATATACCGCTATAAACCTATACCAATAAATCTGAACCATGCATCAACCTGTAATCAACCTGTATCATAAAAAAGTGCATCCGACCATGTACCAAGTATGTACCAATCATGTGTCAACTACGCATCAAATATGACTCATCAATATGTACCAACATCATCAATTATACACCTCATGTATGTGCCAACTCATCAACTACTCGTCTTAACCATGTACTCAACATGTACCTCAACCAAAATCCGTCATCAATTTCATCATCCAAATATGATTTGTAGCTCTGTAATATACTTGGTGTATATGGTCCCATTCTTTCAAACCTTCCTTAACTTCAACAAGAAGAGACTAACATTTGCATCAAACTTTTCTTTAGTCGCACATGCCTAGGATTAGTCAACAACCCTAACTTGAAGTAATCATAACTTTGTACCTGTAATGTACAAAGATATGAAATTGATACACAATGTTATTCAGTGTGGTTTATGCAATTCCTGTAGGTGTCACTACTTGGAACCTCTCAGAAAAGGAGTTATAGCAAAAATGGCATACCTTGCTGAATTATGGCTTATTCTAGAGAGTGACCTTGTAGAGAGTGTCGCGCATGGAATATTTGTTGAATTGATATGAAACGTTTACATAGCATACTACAGACTGTACCCTAACCAAAACATTTGTTTTCACTGATTTTGGATCTGTTATATGACTTCTTCTCTTTTGCCGACTTTGACAAGGTTATCAAAATGCATGTGACCCATTCTTCTATGTCATATCCAACTTTCATCTTCCTTTCCTAGACAACACTTTTCATTTCCAATTTCACTTAACACATATATGTTGTTTGAAATTCTTCCAGTTGTATCGACCAATTTCCCTAAACCTTCTTTTCTTATCTTACACTTTTATGAATCAAAAGTAAGTTTATGACCTTGGTAACACATTTGACTCACACTTAGAAGATTATGTTTCATATCTTCTACCAGTAGAACATTTTGTGCCTTTTCATTCTTGTTCCCAATTCAGACTGTGCCTTCTCCAATGATTTTGGATGAATTATCATTTCCAAAGGAGACTGATC
>ML779148.1:477730-502268 GCA_009831015.1 Picea engelmannii | reverse complement strand
TTTGGATGAATTATCATTTCCAAAGGAGACTGATCCATTTTTTTCTTTTTGTAATGTAAGAAATTTGTCTTTATCACCTATCATGTGTTTTGAACATCCACTATCAACATACCAACCATGTTTCTTGTTCTTAGCTTGTAGAGGGACTGTACATTCTTCATTATTATACTAATCTTTCTTTCTTATCCATGTCATTTTCTGAGGTTCTTGTCTGCGACTGTTGTTATTCTGTTGAGGTTCTTTAGGAGGGACTTTCATTCTGCAATCCTTGGCCATGTGTCCAAAATTGTTACATTTGTAACATTCCACTTCAGTGCTCAAAGATTCAAACCTGTTGTAACTTCTTCTTTGTGTGTCACTAGTTCTCCTTGAATAATCCCTTTGTGTATAACTCTCAAAGTTGTTATTGTTCCTGTTGTTAGCTCTATAAGTCACATCTTTATGTCCAAAATTATTACATGCATAACATAAACCAAAAAATATAGTTTGATACCTGGGAGTTGATGATCTTATGAAAGGAGGTGCTCTTATGAATCCTTCTTCTTCTTGAGGCATATCTGTCTGTTGTTGATTCTGAAATCTGAATCTTCTTGGTGGAGGAGTGCCCCTGTAATCTTCTTTGTATATCTTCCTATCCTCTTTGATTTTTTCTGCATAGCTCTTTTGATTTGTTTCTTTCTCTGTTGTTTTGGAGCTTGATCCATTTTTTGTCTGATTGTATCCAAATCTGAACTTGTCAAGATGAGATTTTTGATTGTTGATAATGTCATCCAGAACTTTTGAGCTATTATGCATATTTTTCTTTTGAATATCCTTTCTTACTGTGATAACCTCTGCTTCCAAGTTTCCAATGATCTTGTCCTTTTCTTCTAGTTGTTCTTTGAGTGCTTCTTCAATTCTTTTATCTTCTTCTATTTGAACCTTCAATTTTGTGATCATTTTTTCTAGTTCTCGAGTGTCCTTTTTCTTGTCTAGTTCTGCTTGTAGTTTCTTTTTTTTCTTCTTTTCTCTTCTGATAACTTCTATGGCACACATTAATTCTTCTCGATAGTCAACTTATGCCTCTTCAATTTCTTCTTCGACTTATTCACATTCTTCTTCGGCTTCTTCATATTCTTCTTTGGAGTCTTCTTTGTCAGAGTCCTTTACTGCCATGAATAGAACTCTTCCTATCTCATTGTCACTAACTTCATCTTCATATGATGATGAGATGTCTTCTTTGGTGTATAAGCTTTTTTTGAAAACTTTCTTTGTAGTTCTTTTGCCTTTATATGTGTGTTTTCCTTTTGAGAAACCTTCATCATTTCTCTTTTTCTTATGAGGACATTTGTTAACAAAATGACCAATACCATCATAATTAAAACAAATTAAAGGGAGCTTACCTCTATACCTATCGTTGGTTCCCTTGTTTAGTCTTTTGACGACGTTGTCCACTTCTTCATCATCTTTTGAGGCATCACTGCTGCTACTATATTCTTCTTGTTCCTTTTTCTTTTTCTTTGATCTTTTGGATGCCTTGAAGGCCGCTTCTTTTACATCTGTATTTTCCTTCTCAGTTCTCATTTCATATGCTCTGAAGATTCCATGCAGTTCATCCATGCTTATTGAGTCCATATCTGATCTTTCTTCTAGTGATGATATATTAGGGTTGAATCTCATAGGAAGAGACCTTAGTATATTTTGAACAGTTACAGATTCTTCAATTTCTTCTCCCAATCCTATGATTTCATTCACTGTTTCATCGACTCATAAGAAGTAGGTTGTGATATCTTCATCTTCCTTCATTTTTAGTTGTTCTAACTGACCTCTGTAAGTCTGAAGCTTTGCTTCTTTGACTTTTGTATCTCCTTCATAAATATTTTGAAGTTTGTCCCAAACCTCTTTAGTGGATTTAAAGTGTGCAACTTTGGTGAATATTGTATCACTAAGACCATTCAAAAGTGAATTTGTGGCTTTGGAATTATTCTCACTGAGTTTTATTGCTTTGTCATTTGTTGGTGGAACTGCTAGTACTGTGTATCCATCTACAATTTATTTTCAAACTTGAAACCCCTATTCCTGTATATATGTCCTCATCCTTATGCTCCAAAAAGCATACTTCTGTCCATCAAACTGTGGTATTCCTTTTTTATATGATTTGGTACTCTCCATGATCTAACTTTCAGTGGTTAAACTGATTTCTGAAGGAACTTGCTTTGATACCAATTGTTGGATTATTGAGAGTGGGGGGTGAATCAGTAATAGAGAAATTGAATCCCTTTTAACCATATAATCCAAGTGTTATATCAATGAAACATTATCATCCAATAAATGCAGAGTAAATAAGCAATGAACAAATGAACAAACATACACATACACAGTACACCAATGTTTTACGTGGAAACCCAAATCAGGAGAAAACCACATAATGCTTTTTCTTATATGTCTTGAAGAATTACATTCATTGGAAGCACCAAATTCCTTTGTTTTCCAGCTATAACTGGAAGGAGGCTCCAACCCCCTAGTTTCTCAGGCTACAACTTGAGGGAAGCTCCAACTCCCCAATTCTTCAGCTACAACTAGAAGGAGGCTAAAAACCCCTATGTTCTTCGGCTACAACCGGAAGGTGGCTACAACCACCTGTCCTTGCCCCATCCTGCCACCCTGAAGTAGAAGTAGAATGATGAAACCACTGTCAACTTGTCATTGTGAGATATACCGCTGTAAACATGTACCAATAAATCTAAACCATGAATCAACCTGTAATCAACCTGTACCATAAACAAGTGCATCAACCATGCACCAACCTATACCAAATAACCTGTAATCAACCTGTACCATAAACAAGTGCATCCAACCATGTATGAAGTATGTAACAATCATGTTTCAACTACTCATCAACTATGACTCATCAATATGTACCAACATCATCAGCTATACACCTCATGTATGTGCCAACTCATCAACTACTTGTCTCAACTATGTACTGAACATGTACCTCAACCAAAATCCCTCATCAATTTCATCATCCAAATCGAATTTTTAGATCTATAATAGACCTGGTGTATATGATCACACTGTTGCAAACCTTCCTTAACTTCAACAACAAGAGACTAGCATTTTCATCAAACTTTTCTTTAGTCTCACATGCCTAGGATTAGTCAACAACCCTAACTTGAAGTAATCATAACTTTGTACCTGCAATGTATAAAGATATGAAAATGATACACAATGTTCTTTAGTGTGTTTTATGAAATTCCTCTAGGTTTCAGTACTTGGAACCTCTCAGAAAAGGAGTTATAGAAAAAATGGCATACCTTACTGAATTATGGATTATTCTAGAGAGCAACCTTGTAGAACGTGCCCCACACAGAATATTTGTTGAATTGATATGAAACTTTTACATATAATACTATAGACTATACCCTAACCAACACTTTTGGTTTCATGGAATTTGGATCTGCTATGAATAAGTTATGACATTTTTACCCAAAACACCTGTTTTTGACTAGTTTCGGGACTAGCCACAAACCCTATTTTCCATGGAGTGTAACTCCAAAAATACAATGACCCACAAGCACTATCCATATAGGATATTTTATCTGAAAAATTCATTTTCCTTCATCTCATTATTCCACAATTAAGCATGGGTTCTCTTACTCCGCAAAGCGTCTTCCCGTGAGGGCTTTCACCATAAGGGGACCACTTTGGAGTTCATCCATCTTTACTTCTTATCAACCATGAAAAGACAATAATGAGTCATATTTACATCAAACAATATTGGGTCCATTACCCAAACCTTTGTGCTACGGGGATTTCTTCAAGGGTTGACATCAATGACAACCAACCTTAATCAACAGGTCGTATGGAGGGCCGTACTATAGGATTTTGTGCGTGTGGGCCCCCAGTGCATGTGAGATCGAAGGATACCCACGCTAGGGTGCGCGGCTGTAGAGAGGACAACCATGCATGGGGGTGTGTTAGTGAGTGAAACAGGTGCACATTGTATGCACGCTTGTTCGAAGTACAGTTCTACACTAGTGCGCAACTGTGTAACGAAAAGGTGTGCATGAATGCACACCTATGGGTGTGATAGATGTGCATTGATGCACATCCATTTCTTCATCAGCTGCGCATGGATGCACCATTGTGAAAAGAACAGATGTACATATGTGCGTGTCTATGGGGTTGACAACCACACACATGAGACAAAGCTGGGGGTTTTGAAAAAAACTCGTCTTTTTGGATTTGTTTCATTCAATGAATTGTGATGGTTGATCAAGTGTTGTTTGTGTGAATGCAGGTGATCAGTTCAGGATACCAGTCCACTTGAGGGAGAGGGACTGGGCGTGCCTAAGGGAGGTAGTGAGGGATGATGAGTTGGGTGTTTGAGGACCTTTTTCAGTCTCTGGGTTGCTAAAGTTCTTCTACTGCTCATTGATACGGGCACATGAGTACTTATTGCAGTTTTTGATTTCTATGTGGAGAACTGAGCTGCAGTGCTTCATTGCGCGAGGGGAGAAGCTGACATTCTCTATGATGGAGGATGTCTATTTCTTGAATGGGATCCATTTTTGGGGGAGAGAGCTACCTGTTGATCCTCAGTTTCCAGGGGAGGAACACTTGGTAGATTTGGCCCGGGCATACTGTTCGGGGGAGAATTTTATGTCAGGCTTGGTTTTGCGTATTGGGGAAATGGATGCATTGGCGCATCGTTGCATCACCGCAATGATCCTAAGGATCTATGGATCCTTAGCTACTTAGTGGATCAATGGTGGTCAGTTGAGTATCATGTAGAGGGCATTGGGTTGACAGAATTTAGCCTGGGGCTTGATGCTGCATGCCAAGATGATGGGGTAGCTCAATCGGTGTCGGGCCTCCGACTCAAGTGAGTTTGTCTTTAGGTTGATCTTGGTGGCATGGTTCTTAGAGAGGGTTCCCATGTTGCACCCTAGAGTTTTGTTGAAGGCGGTTGATGCATGGGAGCCACGATTGATGCGATGGGAATCGATTTTGGTATGACATGGGGGTGGGGAGGGTGGCCATTATTTTATGGCTGAGATGGAATCTGTGTGGCGCCAGATGCCACAGATCATACTACAGTTCCCATATGGTGGGATGGACTTCCGGCAGGACCTGGATATGGTTTTACCTCTTGGAGAGGTTTGGGACCATAGAGGTATGTTGATGTATTTTATGTTTTTATGAATTTTATAGTATAGCATATGTTTTATGTATGGATGGATGTTGATGCTATCGTTTGTTTGTTGTGTGTGCAGATGTGTGGCCGTGAAGTGGAGCTGGTTAGAGCGTCAACTCGTCAGGGCCGATGAGACTTCTGTGGGCGGGAGAGAGGCATCGTAGGGACGAGGCTAGTGCGAGGCCAGTTGATGATGTGAGGACAGGTAGGAGACGTAGATTCAACAACCCCGGTGTAGGGCCTTCGAATGCACCATAGGGAGAGGTCGGCCGGGTGTTTGAGGATTTCCACCGCCAACTGGAGGTGGTGCTATAGGGAGTGCCCGAGGGAATGTGGACTCAGGTCCAGGACAAGGGAGTCTTGGAGCAATGTGTGTGCCTTCCGGAGGAGTTGCAGACCCTGATCCACAGAACAACTGTAGCGGGGGAAACTATGACTAGGCGATTGCCCCCCAGACCTAGAGGACCCCCAATTGGTGGGGAACCTTTGCTAGATAGAGGATCTGGTGGTGGTGCTCTAGAGGCACCATGAGTTCTCTTGGTTGGATGTTATTGTATTTATATAGGCTTGCGAGCCCATATTGTATAGGGTAGTGTGACACCTATTTTGTACCTATAGGGATGAGGGGGTTCACCTGCCTACAGGCGATGTACATGTTGTACTATTTTTTGTAAACATTGATGGCACATTAATCAGTCTATATATGGATATACATCTTTTGGATATTTGTAATGTTCACATGTGATGATGTTTTGTGATGCTTTTTATGATGTCTAATCGATAGGTTGTGACAAACTTTTGATGATTTATGTATGTGTAATGTTGTCTTGAAGTGATAAATGCAATTGTAACACTAGGTTAGCCATATTATCTACTATTTGATTGAATTGTCGTGGAATATGTGTAAATGTAATTGAATAAAAATTTCAATATAAGAGTCTAACTTGCATGTATTTTCGGAAGAGGCAAGGATCGCGGACACGGTACACATTGTTGAGCTGCAGGAAGACAAGATGGGAATCTAATAAGATGCTAAGGTGGCGGATATGGTGGTCACTATCCTCAACAAGGAGGCCAATGAAGACTGTGTATTTTTCTTGGTTGTTGGTTGTTGAGCCCAAACATATGCTGTTGGAGTGGAGTAGTTCATGTGAGGGGCTATAGAGGGCCCAAGCGGTCGAAGCAAGATTATGTGTCCATCGGCTAGCTTCGTTAGTGTAACCAATGTGGTAGGACAATGGATGAAGAATATATCAATAACACAAATGGTAGATCAGACATAATCCATGGTGGGAAAAATAAGATTAAAATCTTTACAAAACGTGTACAAAAAAGAAAAAGCCTAGTGTTGAATGCCTATGCTTAGGCATAAAATTTCTTTAAGTACAACCGGTTGATGGGTTCTTTCAGGGGGTAGCCTTTAGGAGAGGCTAGGATGTATGCACCTTTAGTGAGGCAATGTTGGAAAATGTAGGGTCCATGCCATAATGAATCGAATTTTCCATGGTCGAGGGTATCGTGAGTGATATTGTATGCAAGGACGAGGTCTCCTTTGTTAAATGAGCGAAGGTTTACATGGAGGTCAAAGGTGGCCTTTGACCATTTTTTAGATACCTCATTGTTTTATAATGAAGACCGACGATCTTCATCTAGTGACTCTAAGTTCAACAAGCGTTGCTCCATTGGAGCAGTGTCAGGTCATAAATCGATAGTGGTCCGCAATGTGGGAATTATGCACTCGATGGGGAGAGTGGCTTCGACCTCATGGACAAGATGAAAGGGTGTAAAACCAGTGGCAGTTTTAACTACTGTGTGATAAGCCCATAGTGCGGAAAACAACATATGATTCCAATTGGTCTTATGTTTGTTAATTGTGCGTTGTAACATGGTTTTGAGGACCTTGTTGACCGCTTCTACCTGTTCATTGGTCTGAGGGTAGTATGGGGAGGCAAAATCATGGGAGAAGCATAACCTTGTGGAGAGTTCGACGAAGATCTCATTTTCAAAGTTTTTCCCATGATTGGAGACTAGATGTAGTGGTACTCCGAAGCAGGAAATGACGTGATTAAAGAAAAAATGTGTTGCAGTGTCAGCGGTGTTGTTGAAGGTGGGCATGGCTTCGACCCATTTGGTAAATTAATTGACTGCCACGACGATGTACTTATGTCCATTTCTATATGGAGGATTTAAATTCATGAATTCTATGCCCCATTTGCAAAAGGCATCGACAGTGATGACTGGATGTAGAAGAACAAGTGGCACTCGTGCTTTGTTTACATAGAGATGGCACTTGTCACATCGCTTCACAGCATGGATGCAGTCATGAAACAATGTGGGCCATAAGTAGTCTGCGTGAATGATTTTTGGGTGGTGGACATCCCTGAGAAGTGGCCACCGCAAGCACTGCTATGGAAATCATTCAATACTTTATCGGCTTCATTGATGGTAAAACATCGACAAAGTATGGTGTCGACCATACGTCGATATAGGATATCACCGATAAGGAGATAGTGGAGGGTATGATGGAGAATGTGTCGATGATCGTCTTGAGGAGGTGAAACCCAAAATTTTGTGTCTGAAGGTAAATAAGAAGGTCTCCATACTAGGGGTCATCTGAGGGGATTTAGAATAGGTGTTTGTCGGGAAAATCCATATTGACGGGTGAACTTGTAGCATCTAATGGAAATGTCATGATGCGTTTAATGAGAATGAGTGCTTTCTTGATTTTGGGAGTTGAAAAATCTAGGTCATAATCCTGAAGGATGATGATCCATCGGGAAAAATTACCATTAATTTGTCATTGACTTAGCAAGTACTACATGGGGTTTTAATCTGGCATGACTTTGGTAGTGCAAAGCAAGATATAATGACACAGTTTTTGGACTGCGAGGACAACCGCGAGGATGAGTTTCTCTTCATGGATGTATTTTAGGGGTGGTCCTGAAAGGTGTTTACTAATGTAGTAAATAACATGCTCGTGACCATCGTCCCCGAGTTGGACGAGAACTCCTTCTACTGAGATGGTTGAGACTGATAAGTAGAGGATGTAGTCGCGATTATAGTCAGGTGGAATAATCAAAGGGGTGTTGGAGAGCACCACTTTTATATCATCAAAAGAATTTTGGGCATGTTCATCCCATTGTAATGGGATGTCATAACATAGTAAGCAAAGGAAACTGTGCACATGAGTGGCATAATCTAGGAAAAAGCATCGTAAAAAGTTGGCTTTGCCTTGTAGGCTCTGCAGTTGGCACAAATTCCGTGCTGGTGGAATTTCTATGATGGCTCAGACCTTGGGGGGGGTCCATTGTGATGCCGCATTGGGAGACGATGAACCCAAGGAGGCATCCAACGGTGACACAGAATACACACTTGAGGGGGTTCAAGCGGATATTGTACTAACGACATCGTTGAAAGACAACTCGTAAGTCATCTAGATGTTGCATTCATTTCTTGGATCGAGTAGTGAGGTCGTCCAAGTAAGAGAGGATGATGCGAGAGAGATCATGGAAAACATAGGTCAAGGCTCTTTGGAACGTTGCATCGATGTTCTTGAGTCTAAAAGGCATGACATGATATGCAAAAGTAACCCATGGGGTGGTAAATGCGGTTTTATACTGATATGTTAGGTGTATCTGTATTTGATTGTAGCCAGAGAAGCCATCCATGAAGGACAAGGCCTCATGGATGACGCAGTCATCGATAATTTGGTCGATGAAAGGCATAGGGAAGTTGTCTTTGGGACAAGTGTGGTTGAGATAGCGAAAGTCAGTGCGGACGCGAATGGTGCCCTGTGTTTTGTTAACGGGGACGGGGTTGAAGAACTGTATTGTGTATGCGATGGGGTATATGAACCCGACAACGCGTAGTTTGTCAATTTTGGCTTTGATGGCCATTGATTTGGATGGGTGAAGTGGGAATTTCTTTTGACGTACAGGGGTAATACCAAGCCATGTGTCAATATGGTATTCAACAATAGAAGGATCATGGTCGGGCATCTCCGTGTATGACTAGGAAAAAATGTCCTGGTATTCCTGGAAGAGAGATT
Organism: Picea engelmannii; assembly: GCA_009831015.1. Lineage (NCBI taxonomy): Eukaryota > Viridiplantae > Streptophyta > Pinopsida > Pinales > Pinaceae > Picea > Picea engelmannii. The sequence goes on along the minus strand of ML779148.1, from coordinate 493,041 downwards.
TGTAAGCTGTGAGTTCCACAGAGGAGAATGCGGCACTAATGGTGATTTCCTATATGATTCTTGGTTTAAAGGAAATTTCAATTTTGACAGTGGGAGAAATGTTGGCCATTTTTCCTTCTTCAAAATCATCAGGGGCAGGGATAGTGTTGTTGAACCAGTATATATGCCCTAATGGGATGAAATCCTTTGTTTCGATTGCACATATGGATCTTCGGCTAGGAGGGTCAAAGGATTCCTATGAGAGAAAAAATTCTCTGTGATAGAGCGCATTCCATGGGCAATCGAGGGTAGATAGTTCTTCGAGGATATCTTCATCATAGTGGAAAATGCAACAATATAGGGGATCCAGGGAAGGAACGTTGGTGACTGCCACCGTGTGATTATCTTCAGGGGGTGAATATGTACATGGGGTATCACAACTATGGTGCAATGGCATGCTTGAAATAAACCAAATGTCCAGATACTATGGGTTAAAAATCATGGTCGAGCATAAGATTTCCTGGGGGAAATGAACCAGAGAATTGGGGGGATTTGGGGGAAAATCCTCATACAAGCTATCCATGAACCATGGAGGAGTGGGAAGTGCCTCAGGCTCAAGAGAGATAATACAAACAATATCTGGATATGGAGTAGGGGGAATCATTATCATCACCAGAAGTGGGGTGATTGGAGGATTTTGAATAAGGGCCATTTAGCGACACCTATATTCAATGATCCTGGGACATTGGTAGGTGAAATGATCAAGTGAATCGTAGAGAGATCAAGGAAATCTCATCGGTTCATTGACTAATTTTGTGACATAATGGATGTCAGTGACTTGGGTACTTGATAACGTGGGTGGAGAGGGGTCTTGATGAAATCTTTGGTGTATTGTTGTTAGTGTTTGTTGAAACCAAGGTAGCACAGGGAAATGATGAGTATAGTGGCCATACTCTAAATAGATGGCACATGCGAATCTGGTTTCCAGCCCTTTACTTCCTATAGTAGGGGACATGGTGGCAATACTAGGTGTGTTTTGTGAAGCTATGGGTGAGGTGGTCAATCGGGGGAGTTGGATCATATTTCATAACTCGGGGAGAGAAGGACATCGATTAGTAGGGTGTCCTTCTCTCTCTCATAGTGTGCAAGGAGGTTGAACTCGAGGAGGAAATGGAGCAGTGGGATCCTTTTTCTTCCATCTTTCCCCAGCCGTAGTTGTGGTGCTGGAAAGTGGGGGTGAGGGTGGTACAGTTGGAGTTAGTACTGGAATATTCATTGGGATTCCCTTGGATTGGGGAGGGAGGTATGGTTGAGGGACCATCACGGGTGGGTGTAGATACCATATTGGAATGGAAAGCACCATGTTGGGGAGGGTAAGCATGGAAGCTACCTAAAAATCTTGTACGCTTGGTGGGGGGTAGAATAAGGGGATTTGAGTGATGGCTTGGGGGTTTGTCTCCCAAACTGGGATTTGTCCTTGGGGAAGGGTGAAATTAGGGGTAAGAGGTTTTGTAGGGTTCGCAGGTAATGCCTGAGGTAGGGTTTCTTCCACTAGTGGGATATGGGGGATTGGACTGGCCTTTGTGAGAGGAATGGTATCTCCAGTTTCAGTTCCATCGAAAGATACAACACACACTTGTGCTGAGGGATGTATGAGCGGTGGTGATCCATGGTATGTCCCTAGCAAGGATGGGTACTTAAAAATTATGGGGCCCATCTCAATGAGTGGGTAGGCATCAGAATTAGTGTGGACAAGAGGTAGGATGTTATCGATGTTGGAGGAAGGGTTGGGCTCGTAATGTGAAACTTGGTCAATTGTGATGATCTTCCCGTTGTGGGGGAACATCTTCGTTTGAAACACAGAAGAGGCCACAACCTTCATAGCATACATGTAGCTACGTCCAAACAATATGTTGTAATTTAGTGGGGTGTCGATAACCTAAATGTCAATAAGAATGGTTTTTCCCCCGAGTTCAACGAGGAAATTTTGAAAGAGCCCTTCAAGAGAGGATGGTCATCCATCATAAGCTCTCAAAGTGATGGTGGATGGTATTAGCTTGGGGGAGCCAAGTTTCTGCCATACTATTTTGGAAATGATGCATGTGGATGCACCTTCATCAATGATGCATCGATGAACTGTGATGTTCTGAATTTTGACTGGTATCTAGAAATCTAACAAAGCGGGGAGACATGGTTCCCCACAATCTAGATCAAATGTGATGAGTCTAGTATCAATAGGTTCGACAACCCCCAAGGTGGAAAGAAATGATTTCCATTGAGTGGGACAAGTTTGGAGGACCTCCAAGACTGACATGGCTGCAAGAGATTGTGCCAAGTCATCGACCAAACTATAATTGTATGCCACCCTAGACTGAGGGTTGTTGACATTACATCGTAATGGGATGGGAGGAATACAAATGGGTGGTTTAGTGTTAGGGCATGGATACATCAAAGGTTGTTTGACTGTATCTCGAGCTGCCTCCAAAGTGGTGGGAGTAGATTCAGGGGGTGTGTTGTATTGATGACTGCGTGTTTGTAGAAAAAAATCTTCTTCGCTAGTGAGGAGGATTGTGCAATCCGTCAGATTCCTAGGGTTTTGATATTTTCCCATCTGTGGTGGGGAAGGGTGCATTTCCTACTGGGTATTCATCACACCTTGATGTGGAATAGGGTTTTGAAACACCATCGGGGGTGGTTGTTGCAAATAATCTTGTGGGGCCTACTGAGGGGTAGGTGACGCTAGAGGACATGGCGCATTCATGGAATCTTTCATCCATTTGAAGTTGGAAATTTGTGGGCAATGGTGAGTATAATGATCATGTTCACTGCAAAGGGCACAAGGGAAGTTCATTCGGAGGTTGTTGTTGTTCCTCCATTGGTGTTTGTTGTTATTTCACCCTTGGGGGTTTTGGTTCCCCTGATTCTAGTTTCCCCCAACATGTTGGTTCTGTTGGGGGTTGTTTCCCCCTAGTCCTAGGTTATTGTTGTTTCGGTTTTTTCTTTTCTTTTTGGCATTATTCGACTAATGGGTTAGATTTTCTGTATTCAGATGTTCAAAATTTTTAAATTGCTAAATAGGAGAGGGATGAACAAAGTTAACCCATGCATGTGGTTTTCCTTGTGGAGGAGCAATGGGTTGTGGAGGACCAGGAAATGGGAAATACATATTATTTTGTGGCAATGATCCATAGGGTACATAGGAAGGCGTAGTTCTTTCACTAGTGATTAGGGTGTAAGCTGAGGTAGAGGGGTTACCAGAACTTGGTTGAAAAACCAGGCACATCATGGGTGCCGATAAGGGTACACTTATGGGTGGAGGAAGGGAAAAGGGTATGTTTGTTGATAAGGGGGAGGAGGATAATAAGGGGGTCCTCCATATATCGACGGATATTGAGGTGCACCATACATAGGTGGTTGTTGGGGGTACAAATTGTGGTGTGTTGTGGTATCGCTAAATCCATCCATTGAGTGAGACATGCTAGGTTTTTCCTGGCTAAATGGTACGGGTCTCGAGGCGTCAGGTAGTACTATGTATAAGTTTCTTTTGATTGTGCATAAATGAGGTCGTACTGTTGATCCTTGCTGATGGCTTCTTCTTCAATTTGGGGGAAGGTGGAGGCCACATATTTGGCAAGGAGAGAGACGAGTGATCTAAGAAACCAATCAAGGCATTGTTCTTTGGTGGTTTCTTCTTTGCATAGACTACGTCGCCGATGCCATTCATGAATGTGGTCAACGATATGTTTAGCTAAGGATTGTTTAAACTCAGAGAGAAATTCTAGATCATTGTCGTGGCGAATTGGTAGTTGAAAGAAGGTAAAAAATGTTTTGGTCAATGATTCAAAAGTCACATGGGACCCTGATTTTTTTTCTACATACCACTTGTTTAATGGGCCTATGTGTGTGCATTGAAATAACCTTAATTTAACGGAGTCATCCATGATTTTTTTTGAAGAGAACCATAGGTGGAAGGTCATGACATGGTTGGGAGGATCTTCTCTCGCCTTTCCTTCAAATTTGGGAATTTCCAAAGGTAGTTTGGTAGGCATTGCAGGCCATGTGGGGTCATGCAATATAGGATCATTGGTGAGATTACTCAGATCCAGTATGTTGAGGGAGGCCAAATATGGCATCTGGAGTGGTGGTGGAGGATTGGTGCTAGCCATGGCATCAGTGGTTTGTGTACCTAACCCGTGAGGGAGGTTAGGTGGGGTTGTACTTCCTCCTTAAGAAGAAGTATTCCCCCTGCTTCCTTGTAAAGGAGAGATAGTGGATGGTTGACCTTAGGAAGTGGACCCAAGTAAAGTGGAACCAAGAAAAGTTGACCCCAATATAGTAGCACTCACAAGGGTGTGAGAGGGTTGAGCCGATAAGTTGGCAATCCTAGAAATTCCTCCTAAAAGAGAAGGGAGGCTCTATAAGAGTCTAGAACAGAGAGGATTTTGTGGGTCCCCTATGATGTCCGACTCACAAAGTGAATGTGTGATAATGGTGATGAAATCAATAAAATGAAAAAGAGTCTTTGTATAATTTTGGACCTTCACAATATATCTCATAATAACATGTAATCACAAGAACATCATACCTAAATACATTGAAAAGAAGCATATATGTGGGTATGTGGATTTTGTTTGCATGGGAGAACAAAGAAAAAAAATTCTTGTGTCCTAAAAAGACGTAATTTCCTTCCTCTCAAAATAGCATTGGACCTTCCAATAGCACTCAACAGTGGGGTCTGAAGCCACCAGAAGAGGAACTAGTGAAGGATGAAACAATTAGTTTTAATGAGGGGTAGAGGGTGCATATCTTGAAAGAGATGGCGATATTTCCCAATAGCCACACAAAATTTGATCAAGGTGCAATTGCAACCCACAATTTCCACCTAGCTAAATATCCTAAAATTTGGCCACTAGGTACCTCGGTCAAAGTGCGACATTTAGATTTTCGGCCTCAAAAATGGGTTACGGGCTGGATCCCTTCCAAGAGGTGGGTGCCTCAAGGGGGGATGCACATAATAACTGAACCTCGGGCTTCAACCCTTCATGGGTATCTCCCTGCCTTATGGTGTAGGGACACTTGACTTGGAGGATTTTAAAGTTCCCTATTTGTCAACTTCTAATGTTTGAAGATGTGAGAACAAGATAATGAGGAGTTATTTATTTTGGCACCTTCTGTGGAGGAAAACTTAGTGATTTTTTAGAAAAAATTTAGATGTGGTTGTTTGATAGATTGGGGGTGTGAACCAATCTCATTTGAATTAAGTGGGAGTGGATAATTCCTTCAAGAAAAAGTGGGACATTTCAGAATCCCTTTGGAGGAAACCTACTTCAACCTCCACAATTCGATATGAAATTATGTGAGTGAGTAGTGACTTTGTGTATGAGCAAGTGATAAAATTTTCCAATTTTTTAATAAGTTGGGTGTCACCTTGTAGCATGTGGACTTCGTGTGATTCTTACAAGTCTTGATTACCTATCTTACTAGATGACATTGGTACAACCTTGCGGAATTTTAAAGTCCCTAAAGAACTAGCATGTGGTCATATGGGTCCTTATTAATCCTTTAAACTCCATAATGTGATTTAATCTAAGAAAGTTTCAAAAGCTATCCTATATTGCAAGCATGTGGGCATGTATGGGCATGTTACAATAATCTTTAAACTCCCCTAGTGATGTAAACTAAGAAACTAGTTTCAAAACTATCATATCTTTGTAACATGTGGGCATGTATGGGCCCTTACAAATTTAAGTTTTTTGAAAAAAGAAACTAAGAGGGGGGCTTTTTCCTCCCCTAAATATTTTGTTTTTTAAGGGAGATGAAATATTCCCTCAATTATTTTTCTGGTTCTCAAGATCACTCTATGGTGCACGAGAAGAGCATACTCAATGATTGAAGTTTGATTTCTGGTCCCAATGCAAGTATTTATATATGTGATAGAAAATGATCTTAACTTTAAAATAAAAACAAGCCATCCATGTGGGAAAATGAAAGGAAAATAGGAGAAATATGGTTCTTTTTAACCCCCTAAGTGCTTATGTTTTGACTAACCCTTCATGTGGAGAGGGAATCTAATTGTGGTGCATTTACATATTGTATATAAACAATATTTAGAAGGCTAGGAGCCTTCCAACCATCACAAACAACTCTTACAATGTTGAATTTCTTGACAGATGCACGGGATCAAACAATCCAAATAGGGACGAAATTGATACCTTTCCCTAGTATGGTCGCCAATCTATTGTATCTTTTTCACCACTTCGATGAGAAAAATAGGGACACCTACAAGTCCAGTTGGGTCAGCTGAACAATGTTAGAAAATCAGGACCGTGGAGTAATAAAATAAAAAAAATACGGAAATAAAACACAGAAAATACACAATACAATAGAGACATAGATATACATGGTTCACCCAGTGTGGGCTATGTCCACCAGAGAAATTTCCAGGTCCTTCCTTTATTATTATCTAACAAATGAAGGGATACAACCTACAACAAACCCACTGTAACTTCCTCCTCTTTCTCTCAAAATATCCTATCCTAGAATATAATATTCACCATAATGCATAGCCACAATACATTTCGCTCATAATAGAGGGTTGCCTTCTAGGGAAAAAAAACCCTAACATAATTTATACCATTATATCTATGACCTTATAATGAACAGTCCATATTTACAATGAAATTACAATATACATTTACAAGGCAATTTTTCCTTCGAGGTCTTCGCTCCCAAACCCCCATTGGGCGATGCTGTCCCCAAACCCCCACCGAGGACCTGATTTCCTCTGTACCCCCCAGTTAGGGAAATATCCCCTCCGGACCCCACAGAGGGGGTAACCCCCCTCTGCACTCCCCCATGTGGAAGAGTGTACATGCTTCTGGGGTGTAAATATTTTATGGGGTATAAACACAACTAAAAACAAAAGACCTCTGAATCAGGAAGATAATCAGGCTCCACAACCAACAATCTCCCACTTGGAGACTGATCTCAAAAAATCCACCGCCTTTCTATATGATAGAATCTGAACCTTCTTGGACTTGGAACATTTCTCATCTTCATCTTCATTCATGAAGACCAACTGAAACTGAGCAATAACTCAGTTTCTCCCTGGTTACTCCCTTTGTTATCATGTCTGTAGGATTCTGGCTAGTGTGTATCTTTTCCAACTTCAAATGTCCATCTTCCAAGATGGATCATATGAAATGGTACCTCAACTATATATGTTTAGTCTTCGAATGGAAGTATGATTTCTTTGCAAGATGAATGACACTCTCATTCTCACAGTACAACTTGCTATTCTCCCGCTTCTTTCCCAATTCCTCGATAAACCTTTGTAACCAAATCATCTCTTTACTAGCCTCTGTAGCAACAACATAGTTTGCCTCTGTTGTTGAAAATGAAACAACCTTTTTTAGTTTCAAAATCTAACTTAATGTTGTTCCACCTATAGTAAAAACACACCCTGTGGTGCTCATCATGTTGTCTTTATCACCCACCATATTTGAATCAACATATCCCTATAGAAAAGTGTCTGATCCTCCAAAACATAATGCATGAGTAGAAGTACCTCTCAAACACCTGAGAATCCAATTTACTGCCTCCCAATGTTCTTTACCTAGATTGTTCATATACCTTCTCACAACTCCCACTACATGTGCAATATATGGTCTTGTGCAAACCATTGCATACATCAAGCTTTCAACTGCTGATGAATAAGGGACCTTGGACATGTATTTTATCTCCTCCCATGTCTTGGGACACATTTCCTTAGTTAATTTGAAATGGCTGGCTAAAGGTGTACTAATTGGTTTTTCATTCTGCATTCTAAACCTCTCCAACACCTTCTCTATGTACTCACCCCGAGACAATGTCAATTTGTGATTTTTCTTGTTTCTTGTTATTCTCATACCAAGGATTTTCTTTTCAGCACCCAAATCCTTCATCACAAATGAATTAGCTAATTTCTTCTTGAGCACATTTATATCCTTCATATTAGCCCCTGCAACAAGCATGTCATCTACATACAATAGCAAGATAATATAGCTTCCATTTTCTATCTTTTTAAAATAAACATAGTGATTAGAATGACATCTACTATAACCTTGTTCTGTCATAAACCTGTCAAACTTCAAATACCACTACCTTCGATCTTTATTTAGTCCATACAAGATCTTCTTCAACTTGCATACCAAATTCTCCTTCCCTTTGACCTCATACCCCTGTGGGTGTTGCATATAAATCTCTTCCTCCAAATCCCCATGGAGAAAAGTTGTTTCTACATCTAACTGTTCAAGATGCAAATAATTTGTTGCCATGAGACTCGAAATAGTCCTAATTGACGTCATTTTAACAATAGGAGAAAATATTTCATCAAAATCTATACCATTATTTTGTGCAAACCCCTTTACAACAAGTCTAGCCTTGTACCGCTTTATTCCTCCATCTTCTTCCTTCAACCTGTAAACCCATTTATTATGCAATGCTCTTTTTCCCACAGGCAACTGAACCAAGTCCCAAGTCTATTTATTTGCCAAGGAATCCATTTCTTGTTTCATGTCTTGCTCCCACTTCTTTTGGGTGTCTACCTGCATTGCCTCTTCATAACATTCTAGTTCACCAGAATCAGTCAACAATAAATAATACAATGAAGGAGAGTATAATTCAGGGGGTATACTTAGCTTGGTAGATTTTATAACAACACTTGCAGGAGTTTGAGGTACCTGTTGCTCTTGTTGTTGTACATTTTGATTTTATGGTTCCTTTGGAATTTCCTTTTTAGTCATCTCATCAAGCACTATGTATTCTTGTTTTTATTTTTCCTATTTTTTTCCCTGCAACTGATCTTTGTACATGACCTTCTCATTGAATATGACATCTCTACTCCTAATGATTTTTTTATTTTCATAATCCCATAAGTGATAACCAAAATCATTAACACCTTATCCAATAAAGGTACACTTCTTGGATTTTGCCTCAAGCTTTGTTCTATTTTCTTTATCAATATGGACACATGCTTCACAACCAAAAGTTTTCAAAAATGAATAGTTTACCTTTTTTCCTATCCATTCCTCCTCTGGAATTATACCATCCAAAGAGATTGAAGGTCCTCTGTTTGTTAAGTAAACAAAAATATCTACAACATCTACCCAGAATTGTAAGGGAAAACCAACATGCAATCTCATACTCCTTGCACACTCCATTATTGTCATGTTCATCCTTTCTGACACAACATTTTCTTGTGGTGTTCTTGGAACTATATTCTCTCTACGAATCCCATGGTATGAACAGTAACCATCAAACTCCTTGTTGCGATATTCACCTCCATTATCTTATCTGATACACTTCAAACTTTTTCTTGTCTCATTCTTAACCAAAGCTTTCCATTTCTTAAAATTATCAAAAACATCAGATTTTTGTCGAATGCAATAAACCCAAGTTTTTCTAGTTGCATCATCAATAAAAGTAACATAATAATGAGAGCCACCAAGAGATGATACTTGATTTGTTCCCCATATATCTGTATGCACAAGCTCTAACCTTTCATTCTTCTTTTCTTTTCTGACTTTGAGAAATTTGACTCTCTTCTTTTTTCCATAAACACAATGCTCACAGAAGTCTAAATCAATTTGTTTAAGATCTGGAAACAAATTTATTTTGTGAAGTATCTGCATTCCCTTCTCACTCATGTGTCCAAGCCTATGATGTCACAGTGTTGTATCCACTCCTGTAGAATCTAAAGAGATAGAAGAGTCAGCACTACCAGTACATAAATACAATGTACCTACCTTCTCTGCTTTTGCTATCACCAATGATCCTTTGATGAACTTCCATGTCTTATCTATAAATATGGATATGAAACCTTCACTTGCCAACTGCCCTGTTGAAATTAGATTTTTCCTTAAATCTGGAACATGACTTACCTCTTTCAACAACCATTGGTTTCCATTGTGCTGCTTTATTTTTACCTTTCCCATTTCAACAATTTTTCATGGTGCATCATCACCCAAATGAACCTATCCAAAATCATCTTGAACATAATCTAGAAAATGTTTCCTATGGGATGTGGCATGAAATGAAGCCCATTAATCTACTACCCAAGACTCAGAAATATTATCTACATAAAGAATCAAAGCATCTTGTAACACATCACCTGTTACATTTGCTTCCTGATTTCTCTCATGTTGTCCATCTCTTTGTTTCTTTGGAGCTCTGCAATCTTTCTTCAGATGTCCTTTCTTCTCACAATTCCAACACTCTATATTTCCAAGTTTGGATTTGGATCTGCCCTTCCTAGAATTCCTGCAGTTCCCTGGGCCCTTTCCTCTATCCTCCTATTTTCCCCTGCTCTCCATGTTCAACACATTACCCGATATCTCACCTATTCTTTTTCATCGCATTTCCTCACTAAGGATAACACCAACAACATCATCATATTTTAAAGTATTTGAACCAAAGACAAAGTTACTTACAACCATGACCAAGCCATTCAATCTTTCTGGCAATGAGCACAAGATTAGAAGAGCCCTAACATCATCATCAAAGTCCACTTTTACAGAACTTAGTTGATTAGTAACCATATTAAAATCATGTAAATGATCTACAACAGACCCACCTTCTCACATATTCATATTAAATAATCTCTTCATTATAAATACCTTATTGGACACCGAGGGTTTTTCATACAATTTAGCCAATGTTTCCATCAAACCCTTTGTTTTATTTTCTTTTGAAATATTGAAAGCCACCGACACTACCAGGCTCAGCGGTATCGTTCCTAGAGCCTTTCTGTCAAGAATATCCCATTCTTCATCCTTCATGGCCATCAGATTCTTTGCTACTCCGCACAATGGTAGGAGTAGATCCTTCTGATACAAATAATCTTCCATCTGCATCTTCCATAATTGGTAGTTTTGGCCGTTAAATTTCTCGACCCTAAACTTTCCATCTTCTGTCATTTCTCCCACTCGAACCAGGAACCCTCTTTTCTTGCAAGTTACCTTTTGCTCTGATACCAGTTGTTATAAAAACAGGACCATGGAGCAATAAAGTAAAACAAATGCGTAAATAAAACACATAAGATACACAATACAATAGAGACACAGATATACATGGTTCACCTAGTGTGGGCTATGTCCACCAGAGAAATTGCCAATTCCTTCCTTTATTATTATCCAAAAAATGAAGGGATACAACCTACAACAAACCCTTTGTAACTTCCTCTTCTTTCTCTCATAGTCTCCTATCTTAGAATACAATATTCGCCATAATGCATAGCCACAATAAATTTCCCTCATAACAGAGGGTTTCCTCCTAGGGAAAAAAACCCTAACATAATTTCTACCATTAGGTCTGCGACCTTATAATGAATGGTCCAGATTTACAATGAAATTACAATATACATTTACAAGAAAAAATTTCCTTCGAGGGCTTCGCCCCCAAACCCCCATCAAGGGATGCTTCCCCCGAACCCCCATCGGGGGCCCTCTTTCCCCCGTACCCCATAGAGGGGGTAACCCCCCTCTGCGCTCCCCCACGTGGAAGAGTGTACATACTTATGGGGGGTAAATACTTCATGGGGTATAAACACAGCTAAAAAAAAAAGACCTCTGAATCAAGAAGAAATTGAAATAGGGAGGAAATTGATACATTTCCCCAGTATGGTTACAAATGTGTTGTATTCTTTTTGCCACTTGGATGCGCAAAAGAGGGACACCTACAAGTCCAGTTGGGTCAGATGAACAAGACAGAAGTTAGTGTATGATTCAAATGTCTCAATCACATGAAATAAACAAACAACTAAGCTAATAACAACTAAAGAAGCAAAACTACAATGCATAAGAAAATTAGAACCAAAATTAATCAAACAATTGACCAATATTCATGCCACCAATGGAGAGTTTATATTACTGGGAAAACACCAAAGAAAAATGGGGACTTATGGATCCCCTCTTCTTCCAAGGGAGGGATCTTGAGTTCCCTATGTGAGAGATCTTCTTACAAATAGAAAACTAGAAGGGAAATGGTGAAGAAATCCAAGCTTATTCCCTCAAGAGGTGAGGTGAATAGCTTAATGAGATGATGCTAGTATTCTCCAAGAAGGAAAGAGGTTCCTTGTAGGATAATAGAGGCAACATAAAAATACAATGAGATTCTTGAATTCATAGTGCACCCATGGACTCTTTTTATAGAAAACCTTTGAGTTATTATCCAACCGGTCTTCAATGTGAACAAGGGGCCCTTTAGGGCACCCTTAGGTATTTGACCAACCCCCCACTTGGATTCATCTCGGATTTGAGGGTAAAATCAACTTGGGAGATGAACCAAAAGTGGGTGAGGGGCTGACAAGAACCATAAATGCATCGTTCTTAGGTGTGCGTGGATTTTTACGTACACAGTCACGCATCGGGTGCATGTGTGCTTTCCTGACATTTTTGACCTACACATGTGCGTGCGCTTCCTGTAGTGCTTCTGTGCATGTTAATTTTTTAACCAGTTGTATAGATTTTTCCCTTTGGAAATTCATTTTTGGGGCTATGAATGAACTAATAGGTGTTTGGAGATGTTGGATTCCTATAACCATTTGCGGAAAAAAATTCAGTGATAACATTGTATATTTAAGCACGAACCTCATGAGAAGACATTTTGAAGAAGTCTACAAAAATCCCTAGAAATATGGTTAAGTGGTTAAATGGTCAAGAAGCCCAAAGGAGTTGCAAAAAAGAATTTATAGGTCAACCCTAAAGTTAAATAAAGAAATTGAAAACAAGAAGTTATAGGTTGGCCCTAAAAAGTAAAGAAAATGAAGTACTTGGAAAAGTATAAGTACACATCAAAGAGCCTATCATTACCAATAAGTAAGTGTGGAATGGAGCTAGCATAAGTGGGTATGCACTTGTATTAGGAATATTAGTGAAGTTTAGTAAAGGAAAAGTATATGAGAGCGAAGTGTACGAATATTTCTGAGGTCATTCGCAGTGTACGAAGCTTTTGAGGTCATCTCTAGGTCGTAGTGGAGCAAGGTGCGTATATCCACAGGTCGTAATGGAGAAAATCCTAGATGTATGAGGGTTGACAGTAGAGAAAAGTGTGGATCTGTGTTTTTGGGTAGGTACAATATGACTAGTGACATCAACAAGTTATTCATGTGAATCTATAGTAGACCAGAAGAGTTTTGGAACTTGGCTATGAAAGGTTGATTCTTTTATATATACATATTTAATGGTGGAAGGAAGGGGCAAGGAAAGGGGGTTTGAGCCTCCTTCCAGTTGGAGCTAGAGGATCTAGGTAGTTGTAGCTTCCTTTAGGTTGAATCCTGTAAACTAAGGGGTTGATGCCTTCTTCTAGTTTGTGCTGGAAAATCTTGAAAGTTGTAGCTTCCTTTGAATGTAATATTTTTATTATATAAGAAAAATATTCCATGGATTTCCACATAAATCTGTTGCGCAATGTGTATTTCTTATTCTGATCCTATTGTATATTGGATACATTATTTGATTGAAAAGTAAATTTGTAAAAAGTGATAAATTGTACTTGATACTGATTCAACCTCCCTCTCAATATCAACAATTGGTATTAGACTAGGTTACCTTCAGAACAATCTAATCACTGGAAGGAAGATCGTGAGATAAAATGGAAGGCCACATTCCAAATGGGATTCCACCATTTGATGGAAAAAATTATGATATTGGAGCAACATATTGCAAACTTAATTGACAGCTTTGAGAGTAGATATCTGGCTCTCAATTGTCAATGGTTATAAAGTTATGAAAAACACTCCAATTGATCCATATGAGAAGAAATTAATGAGTTGTAATTCAAAGGATAGGCATGTTATCATGAGTGGATTGAAACCAACTACTTCTAGTAAGTTGATGGGTTGAAACACAACTAAAGAGGTTTGGGACAAACTTAAAAACATTTATGAAGGCAATTTTAAATTCAAGTAGGTCAAGCTCCAACGACACAGACCACCGTTTGAAAATATGAAAATGGATGAAAAAGAAGATATTGTAACCTATTTACTCAGATTAGATGAATTTGTCAATTCCATTAGATTATTATGACAAGAATTCGAAGAATCCTTGGTTGTAAAGAAAGTGTTGAGATCACTTCTTTTGATATATGAATCAAAGGTGTCATCCATTGAAGAAATTAGGGATTTGACCAAAATGTCAATAGATGAGCTACATGGGATCCTCACAACATATGAAATGAGAAAAAATACATAAAATGGACAGCCAAACATAGAATCAACTTTTAAATCCATGAAGGAAACAAGGAAAAAGAACACAAGGTAGAAGAAAACCCAATTGATGAATCAGATGAAGAAGAAGCACATTTCATAAGGAAGCTCAAGAGGGGAACCGAAAAATACAAAGCTAAGTTACCTTTTAAATGCTTCAATTGTGGTAGAATAGGCCACTATGCTAAGAAATTTCCTTTTGAAGAAAATAAAATATTCCACAAGAAAAAGAGCCTTTACTCCAAGGAGGACAACAGTTCTTCAGATGAAAGCGATGGAGAAGAAAGGGATGTAACATAAGCTCTCTTCATAACTCAAGAAACTCAGAATGATGACCATGAAATCAATTATGGAGAAGAGTCTAATGAAGAGACCAAATAAACAAACATAGAGCCTTTCTTGGGAGGAAAATAGTTCATAGAAAGTGAACAGGAAGATGATGAGAATATGGAAAAATTGAAGCATGTTGAAAACGAAAATAACAAGCTCATAAACAAAAATAGAGAATTAAAAAATGAATTGAGTAGTTGTGAAGAAGAGAATCATGAGCTTGAAAATACAATTAGCAGCTTGAAGGAGCAGTTAGATAAGAATAATGAATATTATGAGAAATCAAAAGAAGAATTGGATCACACAATAAAGGAGCTAACATTGACAATGAAAAAATTGGATAAATTTGAAAGAAGTACGAAAAAGTTAGATGAAATTATTAGCAATCATAGATCACCTACCAATAAGACAGGAATTGGATACAATAACAGTTTGAAGAAAACATACACATATAAAAAGGACAAGAAATATTAAGGAAATTCTAGAACCTATGCAAATACTTTAAGAAGTAGAATCAATAATCAAAAGGGAGTTGAAGAACACCATGAACATGCCACCTCCATGTGGAATATAAGATCATAATTTAGGAGGGGTGAGACACCAATAAGGTCCTTTCTTAATAGGTATGATAATATTTTTCTTGGTCATTGTTATACTTGCAGAAACTTTGGACACAAAACAATTCACTGTAAAATCAATGCAAGAAACATCTATATGAGAAACATAAATGATAATGGATATCCAAGGGACAATCATGTAA
>ML779148.1:446070-463151 GCA_009831015.1 Picea engelmannii | reverse complement strand
GTTGATGGGCAGTATGATATTGATCGGGCAGAGAAGTTCATCGAACAAATTCAGTCGATACATCAGGTGGTGCAAGAGCAGTTGGAGAAGAGTCAGACCAAGTACAAAGCGAGACATGACAAGCATCGAGTTGATCACAGTTTTGAAGTTGGTGATGAAGTGTGGCTTTACATAAGCAAGGAGAGGCTTAAAGGAGAAGGTAAAAAGTTGAAACCAATTCGATATGGTCCTTTCAAAATTGTCGGGAAGATTGGTAACAATGCTTTTCGTTTAGATTTGCCTCCATATATGCAGATGTATGCAGTTGTTAATGTTGAGAATTTGAAGTTGTATGAGCCAACGTTGATCGATGATCAAGGAGAGCATGTTCAGATTCCTTCCATAGATGATTTTTCGCCAGAGTATCTAACAGAACTGCAGGAAGACACCATACTTGACAGGAGGATGCGAACTTCGAAGCGAGGGAATGTGGAGTATTTGCGAGTTGGTCTTAAGGGGACGAATCCAATCAAGGCCAAGTGGATTGAGGTTGGAAGGGTGAGGGAACTCTACCCTCATCTTCACATAGACTGAGATAGTCTTTTGGAGGTCCAAAAGCTTCCCAATGGGGAGGTGTGATCAGGGGATCAAATTTTGCTCAATTTTCAAAGTGCTTGGAATGCGATGAAAACAATGCCATTGCGTCCGTCTCGTCTTCCTGATTCCGACGGTATATTTACTTTCGCAAACGGAGTCCGTATGGAGGAGATATCGTGATCTGTTCGCCAAGCCAAACAGGTAAACATTTGGGATGTTGACTGTACTTGTCCGTACAGTCCGTACGGCCATGTGGAGGGTCGTACCATCATGATGATGTGGCAGTTTGATGACGTGGTGCATATCGGTTGGTTGTTCGTTGGTGAATATAGTGTTGACATGTGTCTTGTTGGCAGCGAATAATAAGGAGACACGTGGCCCAATCCATGGGCGCCACGTGTCCCCATGTGGTTGGTTTATTTTTGTTGTGAAAAATATATTGGAGGCCGTGGGGTTCAACCCCCAGACCTCCCACACAGTCCACGACTTCACCCGACCGCCCGGCCATTGGGCCACACAATGTTTCTTGTTAACTATATGAATCCGCATGTATTTAAGTTTTCAAATTGTAATATTTGGAAAAGGGGCGTGGGCCGGGGCTTAAGCCCCGACCCATGGTTTCATTACCATACATATGACCGGGCTCTGAACTGTTGGCGCATGGAATGAATGCACATATGTATATACCTAATTTTGTTGTAATATATGGTGGGTGCATATATATCAATCCGCGTGGGGGGTTATAACATTATATATGTTATATTTGTTATATAATAATATGCGCGCGGTTGTGGTAATACATTTTGTATTTGCGCGGGAGTTATACAATTCGTTTGCACGGTTTTCAAACGGTCAAACTACTTTTATGCCCAGTCTATGTTCACATGAGCAATATGACCAAGAGCCGAGGCGGTTAGGGGCTGGAGGCGCCTTAACCGTCCTACGGTTTGTACCGGTGCGCGGTTGCGTACGGGTCTTGGTTTTTTCCTCTTTAAAGAGTGTGTGTGCTAGGTTTGAAGCACAAGGGTGCGAATTGTAGAACCAGAGACATCAAGGTTGAAGGGGAGACTTCAAGGAGACCATCTTCTTCATTTTTCGACCGTTTCAGGTGCCGAAAGAGCCCAGACAGGGGTTTGGGGATGTTGCGGAGCCATTGAAGCAGTCAGTTTGTCATTTTGAGAACTGTAAGACATGTTTTTGAGCACTTTGAGCAATTTAATAATAATGATCCATTGGAAGCTAGACCAGGAGATGTAGCCCGAAGTGGGGTGAACTCCTTTATCAAGTTGTTGTGTTTATGTCTGATGTTCAATGATTTATTATGCTTTCTATGTGTATCTTTACATAAGTAATCCTTTATTATGTGTTGCAAATTGATCCGGTTGCTTTAAAAAACACATAACAATTTCACTTGCAATATTTATTCAAGTTTCAAGTCTTCTTCAATTTTAGATCAGAAGGCCATCCCTGTCACTTGCAAAATAATTCCATTATCTCCTTAAATACTCCCCATTCAACAATGTTTCCACTCCCAAACAAAATTACATCATCCAAAAACATCAAATGTGTAATTTTTATCCCTCTTGCCACATAGATTCCTTCTATTTTCTTTTCCCTAACCTGCTCCTGTATGGCTCTGCTTAGCCCTTCTACACCAAGAAGAAAAAGTAAAGGAGATAAAGGGCACCCTTTTCTTAATCCCTTTGTACTTTTAAATAAATTGGTTGGCGTAACATTGATCAACACAACATAATTTTCAAAAGTGTCACACCCTAAAATCCAGTCAATATCTTCTAAATGCAGTCCCACTTGTAGTAAAACTGGCCTTAAGAATCCCCAATCCACTCTATCATAAGCCTTTATCAAATCTAGTTTAAGGACTAGTGCTTTGATATTTTTTACCTTGATACTATGTAAAACTTCATGTACAACACCAATGGCATCAATAATTTGTCTACCCTCAAGAAAGCCAAATTGTTCCTTTGAAATACCAAAATACATAAAGGATTTTATTCTAGTAGCAATAATTTTAGTTATGATCTTATACACCAAGTTGCATAAAGCAATTGGTCTATATCCTACAAAGGATTCTGGTTTATCACTCTTAGGTATAAGTGCAATAAAAGTAGCATTCAAATCTCTAGTTAACCTACCTTTCCTCCTAGAAGCTTCAACCATCTCCAAAATATCATTACCCAAAAGATAAAAAAAAAGACAGAAAAAATTCTACAGTCCAGCCATCTGGCCCAGGACTTTTTGAATATTTAAATCCTTTAAGAGTTGACAATATTTCTTCTAAAGTTACTGGCTCAACCAATCTGAGGCCTTCTTCCTCTGAAAATATCCTTAGATAATTCCTTAAAACTTCTAGTTGATCAAATATGGAAAGGTTAGGTTGAGCCTTAAAAATATCCTGGAAATATCCAACTGTTTCCTTTTGTAGACATTGATTACTAATGATCATTGTTCCATATTCCTTAGTAATATCCCAAATAGTATTGTTAAGTTTTCTGTAATTTGCATAAGCATTAAAGAACTTAGTATTCCTATCTCCTGAATCCAACCAATTTAACCTACTTTTTTGCGTCCAAGTTTCCTCCTCTTGTCTCAATAGAACCAATTCCTCTTTTATTTTTCTATTACCAACACTTTATCTTCCTCCTTCTCGAATCCCCCCAGGAAATTAGAGTATAGTGTATCCAAATCAAATTCAAGATTTACCAACTCTTCCGTTGCTTCAAGTTTTTTCTTTATTTCCCAGTTTATCAACAGAGACTTAAGTATCTTTAGATTTTTAACCAATGAATCCAAAAGATTTAAAATCTTTGTTCCCAATAGTCCAAACCAGTGTAATTAACAAACTATGGTTCCTGAATCCATACAAAATTAAATTTAAAATGGTAGCACACCTTTCCTTTATCTTGTTCCAAGTGGAGAATCACAGGCATATGATCAAAGATCTTTAAATTACACACCCAAGTTCTGTAAGTGAACCCTAATAGTGCAAGATCCTCAGATATCAAAAATAGGTCAAATATATTAGCAATGTAGTCCTAACCTCCTCTGCCATTTCTTCAGGTAGGGAGTAGTTTTAAAGGCTCAAGATTTGCTAGTCCCTCACCTTGTAACAACTAGCTAGAATAAATATGTAAGGGATCTGCTCTACCGTGGGATCCTCACACTTATCTATTTGAAGTAGTGAATTTTAGGCTTCCCCCCCATAATAATATTGTGTTCATTTAGTATCCCATCCCTTTTAATAACCTCCAAAATAACAATTAATCAACTTCAGTGTTTTACTTAGATCTTTAACTAATCCATCCAACAATATCCTTGTAGGGGTCAAAAAAGCAGAAAATTCATATTTTCTTAAATTCCATGCAGTTACCAGCCCACCAGAGAGTCCTAAAGAATCCACCCCACAAAAGTACCAATTAGGAAGTAACTTGACAAAAATTTCTCTTGCTTCTGCTTCACAGACCATTGTATTATGGATAAATAAAAGATCTGGTTTTGCTAAATCTAAGAACCATTTTAGGGATAAGAACTTTGAGGTGGCCCCCACTCCCCTAACATTTAGGGTAGAAAGAATCATTTTTTAACCCTCGTCAGGGAGTTTTGTGCTCTAAGCGCCCTAGGACCATCAACCATCATAGAAAAAGTGGTAGCATAATTATCCTTCTCTTTCCTTAGCTTCCTCACACTTCTAGTCTTAAGCAGGGAAAAATATTTCTCCAAACCTCCATGAACAACCCCTTTCAATAGTGAAGCCTCTCCCACTGAGCTATGAGTAGACACACCCCTTAAATTTTCACCCTTCACCTTATTTTCTAAATTCTTTGGTAGAGGTTTCCCTCCAACAAAAATCAGCAGAGGAGACCGGGTGAGAATATCTCTATAGGTAGAAATAAAATTAATTAAAGACCTGACTGTCTTAGATAGAACAAACAATTCTTTCTGACCAAACACACTCTGAGTTTCTGTAGACTCCTCGATAACCCCACTAAAATTTACATTTTGTGTAGTTAAAAGAGATGGCACAACCCTTTCCTCCAAGCCTACAGGAGGCTTTGTTACAGGGTTTCCCAAGGAAATTGTAAGGCAATCTGAACTCCCTTCACATACTAAAGACCCGACCTTCAATACTGAGGCAAAAAAATGATTATCCATTCTAGCCCCCCCCCATCAGTAAACTCATCTAGAAGCCCACTCCGTAGAGCAGTCCTATCTTCCTCAAGCTCAGAAAATAACACTTCCAAAGTAGGACACCCCTCACCCGCATAATTAGAATCCCCTCCAAAACTGGCAGTTTCCCTCCCCCTTCACCAACACACTCGGTTAATCCTCATTCATCACAGTTCAAGAAAAAATCCCCCCTCCCACAGAGCATCCTACTCCCTTCCCTTCCAAATCCCTCCCAATACCCAAAGTTTATTCTAGGGAAACTTCCCCAGTTACCTCCCCACACATCTTCCTTAATCCCACAAAACAATATACACAACTAGGGTTACACACGTGTCCTAACCTCTCCTTATTAGCATTCTTAGAGTTGGAGGACTCCATTCCGAAATATTTCCTCCCACCAACATCACTAACATAAATATTGGAAGAAATATTAGAACACGGTAGGTTTAACTTACCGATATCTTTGTCGCTATCCAATTTTGAAGGATGTCAGATCTCTATCCAATATTCAGAAGCTGTATTCGCGACAGATGGTTGCGTATTCACTTCCACTTTGTCATCTGCATCATACCTACCTTGTACCACTTTCTTACAAACCCCATTACATTGATGCCATAGGTGCCCTGTCTCCTTACACACTACACATATGAAAGGCACCCCCAAATAATCCAGCCTCTGCTGAATCATAGTTCTATGCCACACAATTTATAGCTTGGTCGGTAAACATTCAAACAAATCAATTTCCACTAGAAATTTCCCCATCTTCCTACATGAACTTGTCAGTAACTTTGAATCAACGTGTAGGAATTTTACGAGCGTGTTCCCAATATCCTTAAAAGCCTCCAAATTCCATATTGCAAGCGGACACCCAGGCATCAAAACCCATAAATGTCTGAATCATATAATCTCCTTCTCCGGATTAAAAGCATAGTGCCAATGTTTTAACATGAGACTACCATTATTCACCACCCAAACCCTGTTCAACACCTCCTCTGCATCCTCCGTGGATTTGAATAGGAAAAAATACCATCCTTTGGTCAAGATAAAATCCTCTGGTAAGTATCCTATAATAGAACCCCAAGTATCTGCTACCCACCTTTGTATATCCCTAGCCGCCATCACCCAGTAACCAAATCTATCTACAATCCCCTGTAAAGAGTACATTCCAAATTTGTGTATCCCGATATCTCGGCCGAGAGTTACCTTAGGTTTTAATTTTTTCACTCTCCATGCCTTTAACCCCGCTCAAAGGTTTTCCTCCCTCCTATAGTTGTTTAAAATAGGGCTACAAACATCATCCCCTATTGTCTTCTTCCCTACCGTCACAGGCTCCTCCTTTCCTCAACCAACCACCATGCCCTGCAAAAGCATGCCTCTCCCCATCTCCAACTCCGCCTTCGCAGACCTTTTAGAGCCAGGTCTACTTTGAATTCTCCTCCATGCTTCAAAGGCTATAGACCCTTTCACCACCCCCTGTTCTTCACCTGATGCATCCAACCCTCCCTCTCCTTCCACTGCTACGTTACTATATTTTCCACCCTCCAAACCCTTCAATGAGTAAAGCATTTGTAGGTTGGTTGTAAAAACACCCATCGTACCTCCCATTTCCTCTTCCCGAGAAAAAATCTCATTAATGACCTCAATGGATCTAGTATCCATAGCTCCATGAGTTACATCACCACATGTCCCTAACGAGAGTTGAGCCTCCATCTCTAACTCCAACTTACCAACTCTCATGTCATCCTTTAGTAAATTTTGACGGTACTGTCATAACTCCTCCCTATACACCTCATCAGTTTTAAATAGGAGCCCCTGGCTCCACCACTGATCTTCTGTCAGGTTGTCTTCTAAAACCGTAGAATCAAACGCCATAAACCCTAGTAGCTACTAGGTTAGCCACTAAAAAAATTTTGTAACCTTATTCTATCACTTTACCCACCTTCCATCACCCTTTCCTTCTAGAAATAAATCTAACTCCTCTCCCAAAGCCCCCTACGATCCATTACCTAGCATAGATCCCAACCAGGATCAAACCCCAGCTTTCATGGCCCTCTACTCCTCACCTAGGAATTTATCTTCAAGCATGGAATAACATTTCAATACAATCGAATTATCCATTTTTAGAGTGTTCTCGTATCCATTATTTCAAAGAATCCATACATACTTCCACGTAGTTTCACTTATCTAATTGTTGAAGGAGTTAAAAGTTTACTTATTTATTGTTCTAGGTACCAATTTGAGATTTATTATGTGTCGAGAGGAATCAAATCATTTAAGATGCAATTTTTTTATTTGAATTAGATTATATATATATATATATATATATATATATATATATATATATATATATATATATATTACCTAAGGTTATGTGGTTGTAGCTCAATTTGTTGGGGTGGGGAGTTTTCTCCTCCCCACCCATGTTCGAGTCTCATCTATGCTACATGTTTCTTTGGATTTTGTGGGATTAATATAAATTACCTAAGGTGAACATTGAAATATTTTTTTGAATGCAATGTGTTACACATCTCCCTCACATTGCTATGTAGAAAATTTCTCTTGAGGGAATAAAGAAAATATTAGGGTGAGTGGAAGCTAATTTGGATATGGTGTAAAAAGATGAAATCTAGAAAATTGAATTAGCTTTAAGAATATACTATTTTTGTTTATAGAAATTGTGAATAACTAATTGTGAAATTTGAGTTTTTCTAAGAGTGGTATGTTATTTTTCTAGAAAACTATGAGGTAGATGTCTCCGTTAGTGCAAGTATCGAGTACCTTAACGATGGACTTTATATATATATATATATATATATATATATATATATATATATATATATATATTGGAATCGGCATAACCGACTCTATATGTGTCTCTACTATCATGAACAACATATTTGTGTAGCCTATAGAAAAATAAAATAAAATAGACAAATATATAGAGAGGTATTCATAAAAATGGAGGTTTTAATTTATTTGCATACCAAACCACTAGGTTTTTCACCCTAAACCTAAATATGAAGCAACCAACTTACCATACATATATTCTAGAGTTGTCATTCTTGCCCAAAAATAATTGAATTATAACTAATGCACACACATTCCTAAGAACATGGACATGCTCTAGAAATGTGCATGTGCTCTAGGAACACATACGCACTCTAGGAATGTGCATGCTCTCTTATTCCTTTCTTCCTATGTGTTTCCTTCTTCAGATTTTCCTCTCTTACATGAGACCCTCATACCCATATCCCCTTATCTCACCTATCTACCCCTCTTACCCCTCCCCTTTTTCCACCCATATCCATCCACCTTCCATTTCCATTCACCTCCTCTCCCATTTTTGTCATCCCTTCTAGCCCCTCCCTCTTCCCTTCTTTCTCTCCCTCCATATATAACACTCCCCTCCCCTCTCTCTCTTGCAACTACCCCTCTCTCCTCCTCACTCTCTATCCCCATCCCTCTTTGTCCCCCACTCTCCCCCATTTTTTTATCTCTTAATAATTTGTTGGCATATATTGTCTAATAGGATTTACAATAGTAATTATGATCCGGATTATTTTCAGAACGAAATGAAAGAAGATATATTACAATGAAAAAATCATCAAAAATTATAGAAACAGATAAATACAACAATACTTGATTTCTATTCATGAAATAATTGTAAAGAGACTGTAAAAATATAGAGTGCAAGACTCACTAGAATGGTGGTCACTTTATCTATGAGAAGAGATGTGACAGCTATGCTCATTTGCAAGAATATGATTACAATGAGGCTCTGAAGGCATTTTTTATGTTAAAAATGAATTCCAAAACCCTAGACATCCAAAAACCTAACCCTAGGAGATGAAATTCCAAAATTCATGTGAGCCCCATTTGGGTAAGTTAGTACATTAACTTCCCAGGGTCATAAATTCTGCATACGATCTTCGTTTTAGGTGCATGATAGCTCGTTGGAAAAGTATTTTAGAGAACTACACATTATGTCGTCAAAATATGAATCTGTCTATAGTTTTATTGTGGCACGCCAAAATAAAATTGTTTAGGGACCCAAAATGACCCTAGAATTACAACAAGATGTGTTGACATGAATGCATACAAGATAAGTCAGTTGGATTAGGTGGGAGGCCACCACTATCCACCTGGAAGATGTGTAGGGATTCAAACAACCCTAGAAGGGTAGAACCCACAATTACCAAGAAGTATAGAAGAATGTGATGAAATAAAAACTGACAATAGGAGCCAGTTGGAACAGTTGGGTGGCCACCAATATCCAACTGGATCAATACCCCCCTATTAGGAATCAATGGTCTCCATTGCGTTGAGTGTCAAGGGAAGAGGGGAATTAATTTTCTGAATCTAAATCTTGGTGAGCTGTGTGCCTTTTTGGAGAAGTTGTGCTTCTTGGCTTGTGGAAGACTATCACAAACCTGTTATTGGAGGGATTGAATCTGTTCCACCAACCTTCTGTCTCAGGGTTGTATGGGGATTTGTGTAGGACCCTTTATAGGTGATGAAACAATATATTTTGTCTCTTCGAAAATATGTATTTGCTGGATAGAAGGTGTTGAGGCTGCAGTGGTTGTAGTGGTATTTTGTGCATCCTTTGAAAAGACTGTGAAGAGGATGAATTTTGTAGTATGAGAGATTACCTTGTGGTGTTTTTTGGTGGAGCAGTAGTCAGAACTACCTCTGGTATCCTGTAGAGATGACCTCTCGGACAAATAATGAAACTACGGGGTCTAGACTCATAGACAACGTGATGTTTCCACATATATGGTTGGCCCAAGACAACACCACAAACATCAAGAGGGAAAATATCACACACTACCTCATCCTTGAAGGGATGGATGCCATAGGACATGTGACACTGCTAGCTGACATGAAGATCTCGTCCTTGGGGAAGCCACCAAATTTTGTATGGAAGCAGGTGTGTTTTTTTTGACAACCCCAACTGTTTGATGACCTTAGCTGTGATGAGGTTCTTCTTGCCATAATTATCAACAATGAAATGCAATGAGGTCCCCTTCACCCACATCCATGAATGGAAGAGGCTCTCCCCCTCTTTAGGATCTACTGGTTCTTCTAGTTAAATCAATGTGGTCGTGAAAGTAGCATTGGTGTCTACGTTGATGATCTGTCTATTTTGAATATTTTCTGGATCATATTTCAAATCAGGGTTCGGCTCTGTGTCTTTGACCTCGACCACCAATGATTGTTTCTATGACAATCATCGGTGTTGTGCCAAGGGATTTTGTGGAAGTCACACCACTTCCCAATGTCGTTCTTCCTCTTTACTTTACCATTTTTTTCCTTTGTATTGGAATGGTTGTCTAGAGGTTGTTGGTTAGGGCCATTTTTACCATGCTTTGGTTGTTTCATATTTGCAGACCCGAATTCCCATTTGTTCTACTGCCTTAATTTTTGCTCGATTTTGACAGCATATCGATAGGCATCTCCCAATGATGAGATGTTTAAGAAATCCATTTCGGTTTGGATGTACCTATGCATAGCCCCATAGTATTTCATAACCATATGTCACTTAGAGTCTTTGATACCAAGACTAGTGTGCAAGGCATGGAAAGTATTTGTGAACTTCGACACTGTTTGTCTCTTCTCTTTCCGCAATGTGGTCCATATCATGTACTTGTTTTCATAGTTATCAACAAGATAATATTGTTATTTGACCGCATCAACAAAAAAATACCAAGTGGGATCGACCCCATATATTCTAGATTACTGTAACACCCATGGTTCCCCCAGCTTGTAATTAATCATAAAATAGGATTACCATGCTAAGGCATGTGGACAATGTAAATGTATTATTGTTAAACTGCCCATAACTAACTATTGGAGGGTGAAGCCTTGAAGTACGAGCCATGATATCTCTAGAGGAAAGAAATCAGTTAATGAAGAAAGGACCAATGGTTGAATTATCAACCACCCCCATGAATGGAAGCATGGTCTAACTGTAGGATTTCATCTCTAAGTACCACAGAGACCTACAGACCTGAGCTTCCTTCTAATAGAAGGAACAGGACAGGTTAGAAACATTCCAAAGGAGGGAAGGTAAGATACATACACATACACAACAAGAGAGGAGACATGGGGACATGACCGCAAGCTCTTAAGGGAGATGCACGAACCGAAAGGAAGTGCAGAGAACACGACCTGAGGGACCGAACGCGAGCTTGATGCTGAGGAAGCATCTGATAAACATCGCAGGGTCGCTGAGAAAGAGAGAGTCTCTATGAGAGATGTCTTAAAATCCCTAGTGATATCATAGCTTGGCACAAGGGTGGCCAGAGTGCTAAGAATGAATTCCTTTGAGCCTATGGTTGGGTGGAAAGGCACACACCCACAGTCAGTTGGTTGGATGCAACTTGTAATAGATAAGTATTCTCATACCCTGTGAAATTAAGTTGTAATTATGTAATGAAATGGGATATACTGTGAAGGACCCAGGGATGTTTATGTTTTCTTGATGGTTATACTATATCTCTTTATTCCTGTTTAAATTGTGTATTTAAGCAAGTATGGATTGGACATGTTTTGTATTCATAAATTCTTGCGCCCTGTGGTTGCTTAAAATAGATACATGAACTGTGAGTTCATCGACCTTGGGCATAATTTTACGTACACATGTCGACACTCCTAGTCATTCTGAGTCCCTTGGAGGAGGGATTCTATTAAATATCAGGAGAGATAGTGCACATATGCAGAGGCTCTATACGAGGTAGGAAAAGACTGAGAACCACTCAAGTTCTAGAGTTGAGAAATGAGTGTAAGGGGTGCGTGGAAGGATTATTCCAAGTGTTAAGTTCAAGAGAAAGAGTGCAAATCTATTAATCCCTTCATATCTAACAAATCTTAGGAAGAGTAGCGAGGCTAAAGTATCGAAATGGAAAGTTCCCTTTTTTGGAAGACAAACAAACGAAATTTGTTCGGAAGAAGCCACGGTCTGTTATGACCATTGGATATGGGAAAGAGTGTGGGAGTTAACCCTTGGAGTCATTCGGACTTCATGAGTTCATCGTAAGGGAGGTAAAATCCCCGAAGTCCTAAAGTTAACTCTGAACCTTATATCTGAGGATTCCCAGGAACCATCCTGACCATTAGATCTAGGAGGTAGACGATAGTCAAGTTACCGGAACTACCCATGAATTAAGAATCTGAAAGAGGAGATGGATGTGAGTCATTTAATGGGAGGAGATGCCATCTCGATCATCATATCGACTCAAATACTCACTAGAGTTATCGAATTAAACACCAATCATTCGATTTAATCGACGGTTGGGAATCATTGTAGAGTGCGAAGGTGAATTAGCAGAACCTGCTAGTTCACGGCCCACAATCAACCCATGTCGTCCATCATCAAGGAGGAAAGGTGGCGTAAGATCCACAACTTCGGACGTTTGTGTACAAGGAGGAGGACAAACAACCAAAGTAAATCCTAGTCATTGATCGCCAGGGGGATATGTGTCAGGAGATCATGTATTTCAGGTAAATGCACTTCGGAAGGAAACAAGTGCGTAGAGGATTGAAACTCCTGAAAGATGAAGAGCTGAAGTAGATCATGTCCATCGATCAGGAAGGGATATGTGTCAATAGATCAAAGAATTCAGGGAAAAGTACTTCGGAGGTTTCGAAGTGAGGAGTAAGACAAACTCCCGAAGCCCCGAAAGTCGAAGAGAATATGGACCATAGATCCAGAAGGGTGGGTGGCGACATATCGTGAACTCCAGGTGGAGGCACTCCAGGAGAACGCAAAGGAGAAGAGTTCAAAATTGTCGAAGCCCAAACAACCGAAGTAGCCGGGAGTCATCGATCTGTGGGAGGACACATGTCATCATATCATGGACTCCAGGTAAAACCATTCTAGGAGGAACAGAGAGTGAGGAAAACTGAGATCTGAGATATTTGAAGGACAAAGTCCTAAAGTAGACAAGTGTCATTTATTTAGAGAGGAAACACGTTAATAGATTGTGAGCTCCTGGTGAATCACACCGGGGTTTCAGTTGAGAATTGAGACTGTCGAAGCATGAAGACCTGAAGTGAATCTGGCCCGTCTAATCTAGAAGAGACGTGGCATAAATCTATGGAATCTGAGTAAAATCCTGAAGTAATTCATAGCCACCATATTAAGGGAGACGTGGAATAAATATGTGGATTTCAGGTAAAGACCCGATGTAACTATCAATCGTCTGATTCGAGAGGACATGCAACAATAATCTGCATACATCGAGGGGGAGTGAAATTTGAGGATTGAGAAATATGAAGTCTGAATATGTGAATGGATCGCAACCATTGATCCGAGAGGGACACTCATCAGTGTATTATCAATTCCAGATAAAATCCGTTGGGGAAAAGTGAAAGTTGAGATTTGAGATTTTCGAAGTTCGAAAATCTGAAGCGACGAGATTTGTTGATGTGAAGGTGGACACGCATCGCCAGATCTAGAACTCCAGAAGAAAAGAGAGGAGGAAAAGGTCTGAAGACCTGGAAAAGGTCTCAATCATTGATCGAGGAGCGAGTTGAAGGACCATTGATCTGGTTGAGGAGGCCAAAGTCTCGAAGCGGGAGCAGAACCATTGATTGATGAGGACGTGTGGCAGACGATCTGTCATTTCAGAGAAATATCTCCAGAAGAAATGAGAATTTGAGAACTAAAACTCCTGAAGGTTAGAATCGCAGAGGAAAATCATAGACGCACATTTGTAGTGACAGGTGTCAGCATATCTTCCACTCCGGAAGATAGCTGGTGAGGAGGAAGCGAGGGTTGAGAGTTGAAACTTCCAAAATCCGAATCACGACATAAATCACAACCATTGATTTAGAAAGGTTAGATCTAATACGTAGATTCAGAAAGGATGGATCTGAGTCGTCAGTTCAGAAGCACCATCAAGGTTGACGATATCGACAGCCTCGTTGCATCACGAGGACTGAAGGTGCACGAACTTTAAAAATTTGAGGGTGGGCCGCAATCCAAAGCATGGTTTTGGAGAAAGGACACATGGAGGCTCAAGGTGAATTGCAGGGAAAAGTTAGTTTGGTTTCAAACCATCCTTGACCATGCCCACAATCGCTTGCTTATGTAAGGCCATCGCCTAAGGTCATATCAAGGAAGGGGATTATTAGAAAAGGAGCTAGCGCCCAGACACTGAGATTTCGCGGGTGTGAAGAGGAGGGTCCTGAGTACCTTTAGACCTGCACCATGAAGTCGAAAGGGTCTGCGTCTATTTATAGAACGAGACCATCAAGGTCTAAGAGAGTCGTTTGGCTCCAGAATTGGAGATCCTTGACCTAGAGGTCAGACTGGTTCCCCAACCTTCCAAATTAGAAACCATGGATGGAGAATCTGTCCTTTAAGAAAAGAATTTTTTTTTATGTCCGTTGTGGGTGTGTTAAAAATTGGTATCATATCATGGTTACAACACTTGGCCTGCTTGGGCTCATGTACGAGATGCATAAGGAGGTATTGTTATCTGCATTTACTCCTTGAGGAGAAGGACTGCAGATGGAACCTGTGATTTTGGGAATTCTTGTTGAATTTCAACAGAAGAATTTCTTTATCCCTTTGTCAAAGTGATAACTACTCTTACCGGAGTAGGGATATTTTTATTAACATTTATAATAAGACTTGAATGTGGATAACTAAAGGTGGCAGGGCTCTGTCAAGAGCAGCTAAAGCCCGAAGGATGGATGAACTGGTGTTTGTAACACTGTTTCTAAGCATCGAAAGTTGGAACTTCAGGCATTGATGATGGTAGATTATATAATGGTTAATACCTTTGTGGGCTTAAAGGAATCTGATAGGATCAGGTAGGATCACTAGTAGTTATAGTTACTGCTCTATATTAAAATTAGAGTATATAACTCCTCATGACCAGAGAAAAGTGAGATGGTTAAAACCCTATGGACGTTGAGGCAAGAAGGTTTTCTTGCTAGATGTTGTCGCATAAAGAGGAAAGTGAACCTGGTTGGTTATTACCTTGAAAAAAGGTTACATCAATATGAGATATGACTGTGAGATTAGTCTTGTAAGTAACTGAAATCTTAAACTAAAGGACACTAATGATGAAATTAAACTATCAAGTGAATGCATGAGGTAAAAAGGTGCAATAGATGCACCTACTTATACATGAATGTGTATACATGATCATAAGGATGATTGGAAGATCCTTGGGAAAAGGATATAGAAGCCAGATATGTCCATGTGTGTGAATGACATGGAAAAAGTGCAAGCAATAAACTAGCATGATGAATACTTATCTGTGTTTAATCATGCTTGAGTGCATGGGTTAATGTATTGTGGAGCTTCCTAATATGAATCCTGATATTAATACCAGTTAGGTATGAATGATATTAAACATGCAATTGATGCACAGGTATGATGTAAGTTAACAAAACCAGAATATGTATCGATACATAATTTGGGTACATGACAAAGATGCATGTTTATATTTGTTATGGGATATTTGGTAAACTATTGAAGCTAACTCAAGGCTGAGGCCATCACAAATAGTGATGGATATGCAATAAGTAAGTTTCATGCTAAAGGCGTTCCCTGTGGAGGAACTATGTGTGAAGACTCTGTCAGGAAAACAAAGTCACAACCTTAATGACTACTGAGAATTAAGCAGTGAGCCACAAGCTTCTATGAATGAATATATATATATATATATATATATATATATATATATCCTGGATTACATTTTGAAAAACATGATGTAATGAATAGAAGACTAATAAATGAATATTGACCATTCTGATAACCAAAAGGTAATGTGCAGGATGCACGGGTTCATGATCTGTTATGAACAAAAAAAAAAAGTTTGTTATTAAAACATGCTGTTGTATTCCAAAAAGGGTTAGGGTGAGGCCTGACCAAGGCGGCTCAAGGAAAAGAGCAGGAAGATCCCAACAGGGAGTAAATTGAAAAAGCAGAGAAAAGACAGTGAGGCCTTATAAATAACTCAGTTGGACTGAAAAGTCCCAGGTGATGTAGAAAGAATTTGAAGAAGGGGAGATCCCTCAATTCTTTTCTTGATGTGTATTATGTTTTTTATCTGGTATGAGAAAGTAGTACGTTGATGAAGGTGAATGTTTTGACACCATAGTGATGAGGATTGTATTACTGCATAAACAATTGAGAACTATCTATATTGCACTCATGAAAACATTAAGGATAATGTGACGAAGTGCATACATATATGCTAGGACATGTCTGGATTTTTTTTATTAATTTAAATTCTATGGTACTTTCATTTTTAATTTACATGACGACTAATGTGTTTATGATGTGTGTCATGTGTAGAAAGAAATAGATTGGAACTGTTGAGAAAGATAGTTGCCAATAATGAACAATATCAATCAAAGGATGACTATGAGAAGGTTCTTGTTGAAAGATTGTTGAAGGGAATTTAAAATTTCCCATGGAGCACCACTGGTGGGATAATATCAGAGGGGGTGCTGACAACCAAAACTGGTATAAACAAATGTTCATTCCTATGTGGCACAAGGTATGAAAGGATTGGGTAAGAATCCTTTCTGAAATGTTTTACAGTCTTAATGGTATGTATAGAACATTGAAAGGCAGTTGTATGCCTTCGATACCCAAGTAGGGTATGATTCAGGAAGGAGAACCTGAATGATGGAGGTGTGAGCCTCTGGTAGTAAAGACTGTTTGTAATCCTCATAAGAATTCATGAATTTATATGTCATGAATACATGGACCAATCAAGGAACGATTGGAAACAAGAGTGCTCATAGATAACATGTTGCATGGAATTGCTTCCAGGAAATGCATGTTTGCATAAAGGACAGAAAATGGATTTCCCATTGAGGAAGGAGGACCTTTGAACATTTCTACTTACATTGTATAGATGCTAGAGAAAACCAAATTTGGGTGACCATGAGTGTTGGCACCCTGGTTATTAATAAAGGAAGAATGCTTAAAGGAATGCATGTGAAACTTTTGAGTCTCATGTGTACTGATTTGGGATCATGATCATCCTGTAGCTGGAAGCATAGTCCTATTGTAAGAATGAAAGAAAATGAATAAGCCATGTGGTGAAGAGTTTGGTTAAATTCCAGCACACCATGGCCAAGAACCTGTCATAAACTGTGACAAACTTGAAATCAATTCAAGAGTGCGTTGGGTATGAATGTGGCCATGAATATTGGCACATTTGTTAAATCCTTTGAAATGTTGAATTACATTTTGAAAGGTTTGGTATGTTGAAATGAGGCATAGGCAAGGAATGTGACTCCATTTTCATGTTTATATAGATGTGATGAACTATTAATATGCATGGTTT
>ML779148.1:408930-428553 GCA_009831015.1 Picea engelmannii | reverse complement strand
CATGATTGGTACATACTTGGTACATGGTTGGATGCACTTATTTATGGTACAATTTGATTACAGGATTGTGCATGGTTGATGCACTTGTTTATGGTACAGGTTGATTACAGGTTGGTGCATGGTTGATGCACTTGTTTATGGTATAGGTTGATTACAGGATGGTGCATGGTTGATGCACTTGTTTATGGTACAGGTTGATTACAGGTTGAGGTACAGGTTGATGCATGGTTCAAATTTATTGGTACAGGTTTACAGCAGTATATCTCACGGTGATAGTGTGACAGTGGTTCCATCATTGTACTTCTACTTCAGGGTGGCAAGACGGGGAAAGGACAGGTGGTTGTAGCCACCTTCCGGTTGTAGCCAGAGAACATAGGGGGTTTTATCCTCCTTCTGGTTGTAGCCAGAGAATTGGGGAGTTGGAGCTTCCCTCAAGTTGTAGCCTGAGAAACTAGGGGGTTGGAGCCTCCTTCTAGTTGCAGCTGGAAAACTAAGGAAGTTGGTGCTTCCAATGAATGTAATTCTTCAAGACATATAAGAAAAAACATTCCGTGGTTTTCTCCCGATTTGGGTTTCCACGTAAAACACTGTTGTACTGTGTATGTGTATGATTGTTCATTTGTTCATTGCTTATTTACTCTGCAGTTATTGGATAATAATGCTTCATTGATATAACACTTGGATTATATGGTTAAAAGGGATTAAATTGCTCTATTACTGATTCACCCCCCCTCTCAGTAATCCAACAATATATTCTCCATATTTCAAATTGTCATAGTGTTCACAATAGCAAATTGAAGTCTATTATGAATACAAAATAAGGCATGCATGTGTATGAGATTATTATTATTATTTTTTATTTCTTAAAATATGTATTTGCATGTTTTTTGTAATTTTCTCTTTTAATTACAAAAAATGACCTAATTTATATGCCATACCTTATTAAATTGTAGAAAATGTTATTAAGATGGAAATCAAAGACAATGAAAACCCCACAGAAGCACAACAAGGCACCAAAAAACCCAACCCACTACAACCACCAAACATAAAGACACAAATTGACGAGGGGTTGAGAACTTTGAGATCTCTTGTCCATGAATTAATGGGTACAAGAGAGACTAGCTGAGTGTCTTTTGCCACTTAATTGGATGCCATTGTATCATCCATTGCAAGTTCCCAAGGGAAATTAACTACTATTTCTAAATATAGGGATAGGATGTTCAAGTATTACAAGACTACACTTAATAGAAATCAAGTTAGAGACTTGAATATTTCAAAACAAGATTTGATCTCTCTATTTATTGATCCTCGAACTAGAGTACAACCACTTGTAAACAAGAAAAACATTTGTATGGATTGGTGCATATACCTATAATTTCTTGAAAACTGGATGGATAGGTGGCTCATGGTCTTTGATAAACCTCCCTAAAATAACATGGAGGTGCCTTTATACTTCTTGAGTAAAATATGGACGGAATATATTTTGGGTCACCATGTGAACTACTTTGACATTGGTGATTTCTAGGGTGTGGATTGAGGGTCCACATAGGATCGAGAGAATTCTAGGTGTGATCCCATGCTAGGTCCTCGTCCCCCTAGGAAAAGGCCTAACCCCCCTGCCCAACATCCTCCAATTGCATAGGGAATGCAATATGAACAAGTAGCCAGTGTTGGATGTATGATCTAGGCAAATATTGGTGGCCACCCACTTATTCCACTAATTCACAATGATTCCACATTTTAGTATTTTTTCTACAGTTTTCGGGTCCCAAACTTTTGGGGCCATTTTTAGGCCTTAAACGAGATTGTTTTTTGCAGATAAGTGCCTAACATGTAGCCAAAGGCAGATGCAATTCCATTCAGAATGTGTACTTATCATATATACCTTTCTAATGAGATATTGAGTGCCCCAAACAAATATTGTATGCAAAAGTTATGCCTCCAAGAAGTTGACATATGAACTAACCACATCGAGGCCCACATACCTTTTGGAATTTAATATTTTGGATGTTTAGGGTGTTACACATTATTTTAGTCACCCTTATGACCGCTAATGATGTAAACCTATCCTTTGTATTTAGAAGGATTAGTGGCCCGAGTTCCTGAAGAATGAAGGGAGAAGAAGTTTGCCTGAGAGAAGAAATTGTATTATCCTTTGTAAAAACCTTATTAAGGAAGATTGCCGCAAGCTGCACTATACATAGGGTGCGACGATGACTGATCACTACACCCTCCTCTAAAGATGGACTGCGACATCGTCACAGGCTTCACGATAGCTAGGGTGCGGCGATTTTTGTACATGGGAAAAGCAAGCATCTTCTCGATGCTTGTAGAAGGAGAAGCTTCTATGGTGAGGTGGCCTCCGAACAATTTGGATCTTACCCACTTTCATGATTTAGTGGGATCATCCTAACCTCCTGACCTTATCCTCTTCAGCTTATAAAAGGAGAGGAGCTCTCATGGAGAGAGTTAGCTTGGGTTTTGTAGCTTGGATTTTTTGGAACTTGTATATTGGCTTTGAGCTTTGTTTTGTCAAAATAGATTGTGAGTAGCTATGAGATCTATAGTCTCAGAATCCGTGGATTAGAAGTGTGTGGGAAGCAAGGAACTGTTGGAAGGAACTTGACAACATCAAGGCATCTGGTTGTATCTTTCTTCCACATTCTTTAATACAGATATACTTTTCTTTCCTATATGAATGTTATTTGTTCATATTGTATGATTCCTTGATCATGTACATAGTTTCATATCAAATAGAATTTATTATTATTGTCTTCATTGTCTTGTGTTCTTTTCCAGATATTTCTCCATAAGCCTTGTGATGGAGCTTGGATTGCATTGGGGAAGTTGGATCTTCGATATTTAAAAGGTATGTTCTAGATCCATTTCTCATTTGATAATTGAAATCTAAGGAAAGAGTAGTGTACTGTCTTATTTTTTTATAGTTTCATAGTGGAGCTAGGGGGATTGATTTTTGTCCGCACTTAACAATTAGCCCAATAACAAAATTGGCAACCATACTGGGGAATGGATTGTTTTCCTAGTTTGTCTTGATTTCTTTCTTTGATTGCTTGGGATCTTTTTTCTGAGTCACTGGGAGATCCGTCTTGACTCTCTAACTATTAAACCTCACTGGAAAAACCTTCATGTTTTTTTATTTTTTCCATTTTTCCCTTTGATCATCGCACCCTTATTTGAGGGACAGTGCGACGATCTAGGATCGACACACCCTAACTTTTGACACAGTGCAGCATCGTCACACTATATTGGTTCTCTAGACTGGGACGATCAAGGATCGTCGCGCTGTGTTAGTCTAACAACCTGTGACGATTGTGAAAAAAAATAGTTTTTGATCGTCCTGCCCAGATATGTGATAAGTGTTTGGGGTGATTTGTTGGGTCTCAATACAGTCTACTTGAAATATTTGAATATGATTTTAGCCATCTTTTCTTTGTTTTGACTTGTTTTTTTTTGAAAGATTTGATCTCTTTCTTTCAGTGTATTTCAATTACAAAGCATTGTTTTTTCTTTAGAATTGTTTGGTGAAAGAACTTCTCTTTCTTTTATTTAATAGTTCATGTTAACAGAGAAAATTGTTTGTGTTGATTTGTTTCATGTCGATTTTCTATTTCTTTTAGCTATATTTGAAACAAAAAGTTTTAATTTCTTGCTTTATATTAGTTTGGGGGCATCTTTGCATTTGAAGTAGTGAAATTGCATGAGTTTTGGCACTTTTGGTCTTGAATTATTAAAAAACATCCTCCCTCATGGTTGGGGGTCCAGGAGGGTGGGGGGTGCAAAGAATCGTGTATTGGTGTACATTCTCTTTGGCTCATTTCTTGAAGTTCTTGATATTGATAATTTTAAAATTTTTGGGACATTGTGCATCTGGGAATGATAAATGCTTCTCGTAATATAGCTTTCATCGAAATGAAATATTTTCATTCTCATTTCTTTGCATTGTTTAGAGTTGGTAAAAACATCATTTATTCCATGCCATTTTCCTTTTGAGTAACAACAACCTTAAAAATAAAGCGCTTATAAAAATTGATTAGACATTTTTATATTTTATGGCAGCAAACCTACACTATATTAGTTGTAGAGATTTGGAATAGGTGTGAAAGATAACTTTCCAAAGCTGTAGACAAACATAGAATCTTGTGTTAGGGAGCGATGAAATCCACTTGCTATATTTTGTCCTAGGAATCCCTTCTAACACAAGGGTCAAACTTGAGGTCGCATTAAGACTGGCAGAGTTACTCACCCTACTTTGTATGTCTTGGTGTAGAGATTGCATGTATTATGGGGGTCTCTTGAAGGTATACCCACAATGATTAGTGGAAGCCTTTCAAGTTGATTTTGGGATAGATACCCTAGCTTTGTGTGTGGATCATACTGTCCACTATTTCCCCAGGCATCACTGTAGTAATTGGTAACCTTAGTGGCCTATCTCTCTAGGGTATTTACACGAGGTGATTATGGAGGGGAAAGTCTTCATGGTACCTGGAATCGACGTTGGCCAAAATCACTCGGGCTCCCTGGAGGGTATACCCATGTTTATGTGTGGGAGCTTGCACCAAGGTGTAAGTCCATTAAGCAGGTCGTCAACATAAATTTTCCACCCGCTCTATCTCAGCCTCTTCTTACATTGTTCCTACAACATTGGATTTCATCACCAACTAGTGTGTTCATTATAAGAAGGTTTTGTTTGCTTGTTTGCTTACTTGATTTTTAGCATGTGCTGTTTGTTTTCTCTAGTGGAATCTAGGTTAGATCTTCATTTAATGGCGTCAGTTCTCGGAATGACCAATGAGGGAACCCTTTTCTAGGGGAACCTTTTGTGTTTCCTTCTTATGGAAACATTGGTCCTCCTCACATCGCTACTTTGATCCTTCCAGGTCTCACAATTGGATTACCACTATGATTGTTTTCCACTCAGGTAATCCTGAATGAAGCTAGTGCTTCGGTAGTAAGAAATTCCCCCCAAGAACATCAACCTCATGTTGATCCTTCACCTTCTTCACCAGTAATATCTTCTTCACCTTCTCCACTTGCAAGGTATTTTTCTGTTTCATCTTCTTCGCTGAGTGAAAGCTCTAAAGCTAGTAACCCGATGGATAAGAAGAAGAAGAAAAGGAAGAATCAGAAGAAGAAAAATAAAAAAGGGTCCAAAATTCCAACCACTGCCAGACATGTTGTAAAACAACAAGTTATTGATAATCGTGCTAGGAGTGTTGATGATACCAAGATCACCCAAATAACCCATAAGCCCAAGTACCCTTGCAGGCTTTGTAAGGGTAGCTATCTTCTTAAGGATTTCCCTGGTCTATCCAAGATTATAGAAGCATGTTATACACACCCTCTCCAACCCATGTTGTCAGCCTCTAAACAACATACTGATGATCTCCCATCAACTATTCAGGATACCGTTGGGAAGAAGAAAAGTAAAGTCAAGTTCCCATGTATGCTATGCAGAGGGAGTCATAAAACTCATATTTTTCCTCGTATGGACGAAGCCTCAAAATTACTGGAAGACATGATTGTTTCACAGCCTCAATTTCTAGCTGCTTACTATAATCTTTCTCTCAATCCCCCTGTAGTTGATGGTATGATCAACCTGGTCCCTTTTTCGACCACTCTGGTTGATCACATTGTCAATCTAGTCACGTCCTTAGTTGAGCCAGTTGATAAAGTGGTCGATTCGATCCCATATTTGGTCTGGTCAATCCCACTCTCCCGTTAGAGAGTACAACCCAATAGGTCGATCCATTGCCACCTATAAACCCTATTCCCCCCTTGGAGAATGACACCCAAGTGGTCAGTTTGATGTAATTACCAGTCGATCCTACTCTCCCGCTAGAGAGTAAACCCAATGTTGCCCACATTTTTATCATTGATACAGAATCTACCATGCTAGGGGGATTTCCTCCTTCTCTCGTAGAACCCCCTCCAAGTAATGAGGCCATCCTTTTTAATTGGGGTGTGCTAACTGGACCTCGTCTTCCCTCTCACATTCCTTTCAAGATTACAGTACAAGTTTGTGGTTGGGATGTTCCTCAAATGCTGATAGACGAAGGTTTGTCCATTAGTATTTCTTCCTCTCTTTCTTGGAAATCATTGGATTATCCTTAGCTTGTGCCGGTTACCTAGAATCTATTTGATTTTAATAGAAGAACCAATCACCCTTTAGG
This sequence comes from Picea engelmannii, assembly GCA_009831015.1. Classification (NCBI taxonomy): domain Eukaryota; kingdom Viridiplantae; phylum Streptophyta; class Pinopsida; order Pinales; family Pinaceae; genus Picea; species Picea engelmannii. Next base: position 422,362 of record ML779148.1, on the reverse strand, counting down.
GATCCTTCCTCAGTTTCCTATAACTTTGGGAGGGAAAACTGTGTTTATTGATGTCATGGTAGTCCAAGACCTCTTGGATTTCGATTTACTCCTTGGGAAAGATTATGTATATTCCATGAAAGCTATTGTGTCCACTCTTTTTCATGTGATATCTTTCCCGCACGATGCAAGAATGGTGACTATTGATCAACTTTCATTCATTGGCCCTGACTTGACCATCAACTCAATGACCTCCCAAAATGGTTCTTATATGCATATGGTATTGCCCCCACCACAAATTAATTATGTGGTGTTGTCTCCCATGCATTCAGCTTCCGATGAATATGAGCCTCTCATTGTATGCTAAATCTCTTATAACTTAGATCTGGTAGTTGACATGGTGATCTCTTTGATAGGGTCTTTAGATCTTTATCTCCTTACCCCTATCGCGACCCTCGACATGTGTTCCTTCCAGAGTGTGTTTCTTCCATCAAGTGAAGATATCTTGGAGGCCATGATTGCGTTTTTTCCCTTAACATGGTCTCCTTCCAGATATTTATCCTCTTGGAATCCATGATCGAGAAGAGAGATTTGAGCATGGTTTTCTGATTTCAAGCTCATTAAAAAATAAAACCATCCTTGAGCATGGTTTTCTGATTTCAAGCTCGTTTAAAAATGAAACTAGTTGTGAGGATAGTTTCCGTGTCTCTATAGAAACCTCGTTAAAAAATGAAATAGGGCTTATGAGAATAGTTCTTGTTTATGTGTCAAGATCGTTAAAAAATGAAACAAAGGTCTAGGGATTGAACCTTGATTCATGAGCATAGTTCTTGTTTCTATGTCAAGCTCGTTAAAAAATGAAATAGATTTTTTCCCCTCTTTGATTGAGTCAAGTACTTCGTTATGTATAGTATTTGAATCTTCTTTTCATCCTCCTTTGTCATTGGATGAACTGAAGCTTGGGGGGCAGTTCTTTCATCCTTTGCACTTCATGCTGAAGTTAAACCGCTAGCTTCTTAAGATGGGGGCTAAGTACCAACCATCCATGTGTTATGCATTGGGAATTCCAAGCATAGTTTTCTATGGTTCAAGCTTGTGTAAAAATGAAACGACCTACCTGAAGCATAGTTTCCCTTGGTTCAATATTGTATAAAAATGAAACCAGGTCCATTCATAGTTTTGTTTAGTTTTTTAAGCTTGTGTAAAAATAAAATCTATCCCAAGCATAGTTTTTTTTTTTTTTAAAGCTTGCGTAAAAATGAAAACAATCTTGATCTTAGTCTTTGTTCTTTCTCATGCTCATAAATACAAGAGAATGTAACCGAGTAAAATTTTATCACTTTTTCAGACTCGTAAAGGTTATATGAAAAAGGAATCCCCTAGAGTTTCCTTTAAGCTCTTTTCAGACTCTCTAAACATGAAAATATTGTCGAGCGATATTGTTCTTTTCAAGCTCGTTAAAGTGTTTGAAGAAAACGTATGTTGAGCAATATATTATCTCTTTTTCGGTCTCATCGGACTACTTTACGAAAAAGGAAATTATGGAGTTCTCTTTAAGTGTTTTTCAGACTCTCTAAACATGAAAAAGCACCGAGTTTTGTTTCCTTGGACTCATTAAACAAACATCCAAAGACCCATATGGGACCGAACCACTCCTTCTTAGGGTTCGTTAAAAATACTCTGAGGGACTCATCTGAAGGATGAGCTTACAGTTCAAGCATATGTTATCCTCCTCAAGCTTGTGTAAAAATAAGGAGGTATTTGCCAGGAATGGTGGGGGAAAATTTGGGAAAGAAATGTATCTAACTTGTATTATATGGAAGAGTCACCTTTGAACATGACACCCTTTCACTCACTTTGTGTCTAGGTTGGAAAATCCGCTTGTCTCTTGATCATACTCCTTTATAATATTACCCTTTGGTCTTTGATCCCTGTTGTTGAGTCAGTATTTCCAAGACAATTTTCGTGTCGTCAATATGTTCAAAGAGAATTTCAACCCATAAATCCTTCTATTGCATCGACCATTTCTATAGTATTTAATCCTTCTATTTCATTTCCCATCCATGAGTCATTCCTAAATCACTTGTTACTTTGATCTACTTCAAATCTTCTTACCCATTTTGTGTCATTGATGGAGGATACATTAAGGCCTTCCTATGACGAGTCTTTTTCTGTCGACTTCAAATCATTATCCGGGAATTAGACTTAGAAAATAATTGGTACCTTGGAACTTGCATGTCTCAATGACAGGTTTCCTTGCTTTTGACAATGGGTTTTCATTATTGACCCCTGATCGAGAGATTCCACCGAGTGTTCGACTTCATCTCATTAATTCACATTCGTTGGATTGTACTATATTACCTTGGGAGACATTGGCATTAATGGTGATTTCCCTCGCACTTGTTAATGATATTCATTAATGACTGGTAATCAAGTGGTTTTTACCATGTTCGACTTTAGCATATGTATTCACATGGTTATATTTGTACTATAGAGTGGTGGAGATGAAGACCCTGAATCTTTTCTGATAGATTCAGGTTGTGTTGGAGTATATTCAGATTGTATTATTTCATAGATCCACAGTGTATGTCTCATGGCTATGCTCAAACTTGATTATTTAACACATAGATCCACAATGTATTTTTGGTGGCTATGTTCAGATTTGAGTCATATCGGCATGGATCCACAGTGTATGTTTGGTGGCAATGACCTGTCTTACTTGACATGGATAGTTGCATGTCATCTTTTATGCTTTGAGTCATTTGTATTATGATTATGGGAATCCCTACCTCAGTGATGATGTATTATTGTATTGTAGTTCCTTGTTTGTTGGTAGGTTTCCAACTGACGTGTTCCTTGTTCCCTACACACACTTGACAAAGTATTTCAGCGATCACTCTCTTCTAACTTCATACTTTGGGGGGATCTCTGTTACACATTATTTTTGTCACCCTTATGATAGTTAATGATGTAAACCTATCCTTTTTCTTTAGAATGATCAGTGGCATGAATTCCTGAAGAAAGAAGGGAGAAGAACTTTTCCTGAGAGAAGAAATTGTATTTTCCTTCGTAAAAAACCTATTAAGGAAGATCATCGTAGGCTTCACTATATGCAGGGTGCAGCGATGCCTAATCACCACACCTTTCTCTAAAGATATATTGTGATGTCATTGTAGGCTACACTATATCTAGGGTGCAACGATTTCTGTACATAGGAAAAATGGGCATGTTCTCAATGCTTCTAGAAGGAGAAGCTTCTATGGTGAGGTGGCCTCCAAACAGTTTGGATCTTACTCGCTTTCATGATTTAGTGGGATCATCCTAACCTCCTCACCTTATCCTCTTCAACTTATAAAAGGAGAGGAGTTCTCATGGAGAGAGTTAGCTTGGGTGTTTTAGCTTGGATTATTTGGAGCTTGTATATTGGCTTTGAGCTTTGCTTTGTCAAGATATATTGTGAGTAGCTATGAGATCTACAGTCTCAGAATCTGTGGATTATAAGTGTGTGGTAAGCAAGGAACTATTGGAAGTAACTTGACAACACCAAGGCATATGGTTGTATCTTTCTTCCACATTCTTTAAAACAAATATAATTTTCTTTCCTATATGAATGCTATTTGTTCATATTGTATGATTCCTTGATAACATACATAGTTTCATATCAAATAGACTCTGTTATTGTTGTCTTCATTGGCTTGTGTTCTTTTGCAGATATTTATCCATAAGCCTAGTGACGAAGCTTGGATTGCATTAGCGAAGTCAGATCTTAGATATTTAAAAGGTATGTTCTAGATTGATTTCTCATTTGATAATTAAAATCTAAGGAAAGAGTAGTGTACTGTCTTATTTTGTTCTAGTTTCATAGTGAAGCTAGGGGGATTGATTTTTGTTCACACTTAACAATTAGCCCGATAACATAGGGTTTTCTCATTGATTCATTATGTTAAAAATAGTTTTAGGCCTCTTTTTAATCATCTTCTTGCGAATGAGTGTATCTGACACATATCTCTCTTCACGGATAAGCTACCACCATTCTAGATAACTTATGTGATTTGCATTTTACAATAATTTGTATCCCAAACAATCAGTAATAGAATATGAGTTTAATTGTATTATTGTACTTCTTGCAATATATTTGTGTGTTTCATTGTTGTCTCTATAGCTTCATGTTATTCTCAATATAATTTGGATGAGTGGTATCAGAGAAATATGCTCTTTTTTGTTTCTATGTGCATGTCCCCGATGAGGTTAGGCTAATGAGAGTTGATCTTGAACTAGTTGAGCTTGGGGAAGAATAGTCCTTCCAGCCCAAGAAGGCTCCCATGGAATAATAAAAGAGTGAAAATGGAGTAGGAGATCCTATGAAACGGTTTCTCAAGGAATACCTTGCATGCCAAAGGAATGAGATGATCGATAATTTCACCTAGATCCTTCAACAGTTTCCAACAGTAAAGGAGACACCTTCAATAAACAATCACTTCAGAGGTGCACTTTCATTTAAGGTACAAGTTAGCTTTGATATTCCTTTATTTTAATTCTAGATAGATTCCAACACTTTGGAAAAATGGTTAAGTTTTTTAGAGGGTTATTTCGTTGTCCAAAAGCATTTCGGCAGTAAAACAATTACCTTTGAACTCCTTAAAGGCCTTCCCTATGTCAGAGAATGGTGGGATACTTATTGTGAGTAAATTCGAGAGATTAATCTACAATGTTTGGGCTAGGGCCCACTTGGGAAGATTTTGTTGTTTCCCTCAAGGAGCAATGCTACCCTATTAGAAACAACAATGACCAGTACATGATATGGACAAATTTACATCATGAGAGAGACCAAACAGGGCTTGATTACACCGACATATTCCATACCTTGTGCACAAAGATGGGTATTAAATACTCTGAGAAACACTTGGTTACAAAGTACCACAATGGCCTACTTGGGTACATACAAACATATATGGAGTTCTTGGACATCCCCTCACTATAATTCACTTATGGATATGTTATCAAGATCGAGCAAAAGTTCAAGTGAAAGAATAAGGTGGATTTCAGTTCTACAAACCCCTGATTGTAGAATCCTAGTAAAGGTGGCCTTAAATGATCCGTCAAGATTTTTTCAAATGACCATGGTTGAGTTTAATTAGCATGCATTAATTGACCATTGGGAAACTTAATGAAAGAGCGGGAAAAGAAAATGAATTATACAGCCATTAACATATTTTCATATCTGAAAAACAATGAAAAAAAGCAAACCATAAGACACCAGTTGATAACGGAGTTCGACAACTTTGCCTACGTCTCCGGGCCTTTTCTCTGATGGGGGAGGCTTCTTTATTTCTGTTCGAAATCTTAATAGTACATATTTACAATGCCGAATGGCTTCTAGACTGATCTGGTCATGTTTGCCTAGATCTCTAGAATCTTGCACAACTTACAGCACCTGAAACGGATGTCCCAAGCTCTCAAAAATTGTCCGACAGCATCTCCTCCTCAACAGCTTCCCTACCTCAAACTGGGTTTGACTTGGCTTCTTCTCGGCATCTCTGCTCTCAAAAACCATCCAAAAGCTCTCCAAAGGCTATCCAAAAGATGACCCCTTGGCCTCAAAATGGCCTTGGTTAAATAGTGGGAAAGTTGGGTGCTCATCCCCAACTTCCTCCCAAGAATTAGGCTCTAAAAAAGCCCAATAACCCTTAAAAATGAGTTAATTACATTAATAATTCAAAAAGTGGTTAAAAACCCACTTTTATAACTATATAATAGTTATATTTTGGCTAATCCCCCTCCAACCAGGCACGCGCACATTTTGGGTGGTTATATGGGCCATGTGGCCACGCACTAGCCCAAAGGGCTAAGCGTGGGCCACCCCCCTTTGGCTATCGGTTGGTCACATAGTCGGTTCAGTGGAACCATGGGCTAACCATTTTGCAAACCGAACTTAACCGTTAACCAAACTTTAACCCGTTGTTTAACCAAACTTTAAATGCGCCAACTAATTGCATATGCGCCCGTTCAAATGGTGTGGTCATATAATACATATAACCTTTAAACAAAATTCCCACGCATTCGTTGGTATTCAGCTCCGAGTTATGTGGCGTGGTCGTATGCACCGAGAGCTGGGGCTAAGCCCCGGCCCTTTTCCACGGCCGCATAGCCTTTGATACAAACATAAATAAAATGTTCGCCACATAGAAAATAAGAACCACACGGCGGGCGGGTGGCTAGCCCAGCCCTGCCAGTCCTTGGCCCGTGCGATAGGTCGCATGTTCGAACCCCGCCGACGACATACCAAAATTTTAACACATAACAAATAACAAATCACGGGGTGCCACATGGCAGCCCTTGACTGGGCCACGTGGCACCCTTTTTCACCAACCAGAACATGCCACATCATCGTATGGTAGCCACGTCATCCAAGCCACGCAAGCTGCTGACGTCATCTCGTGCCACGTGTCACCCTTCCAGTGGTGAAACATGTCACTCTAGGATTGGTCCAACTGTGTGCCAAAAAGGCCAAATCAGCCTAACACATGTCACACTCTGGAGCTGCCACATGTCCCATACAAAATCTGCCATGTGTTATCGTATGGGACCTTCCACGTGTCCCTGTACGGACTGTATGGACAGGTACAGTCAGCATCCCAAAATTTTGCCTGTTTGGCTCGGCGGACAGAATGCGATATCTTCTTCATACGGACTCCGTTTGACATAAAAATTATACCATCAGAATCAGGAAGACGAGACAGACACAATGGTGTTAGTTTTGTTGGATTCTGAGCACTTTCATTTTTGATCATTTTTCATGCCCTGACAGGCTTCTGAATCTGATTTCGGATCACACCTCCCAACAATAAGACCTTTTGGTCCCCAAAAGGTTACTGACCACTCGACAAGCTCGGGACATGCCACCCGGCTTGCTCTTTGTCTCTGAAAGATGATTACATCAGGGGAAGCAAAACACACTGAAGTTGAGACATCCACTTCTGGCAGAACCAAGTGGCTGGTTTCTTTCCTTCACGATGTTCCTCTCGCTTTGCCGGTAATCCTTCCTCCTTCGTGGGTACATGAAAAGTCCTTTTGTCCTTCCTGGGACGAAGCTCCGTATTAAGCTTCCAACAGCTAGCCTTTTGATGTCCACTCTTGCTGCAAAACGTACAACGAGTTTTTGGCATCCAGACCTGCTTAACCTTCTCCTTCTTCCATTGTGGACTTGAGCCTTTACGTCGTGTTTCCTTCTTGGACGACATAGGTTTCCTGTACAAAGTTTGTCTCTTCTAACACTTGGCAACACAATGCTTAGGTGAAAGACAATAAGCACATGGATAAAGTTTCCACAAGTTCCTGTTTACTTGATTATGCTTGTTATAATCAAAAGGAGAATTAGTAAAAACATGACCATTATACCTTCCATGCTGATCTTCACTTTTCTTTGGAGACGACTTGCATTCACTACCATAGTCCTGAAGTGGTATGCCATTTCCTTTTGTGAAGTACTCCTGCAATGACTTAAGTTGGCCATTTGAAGCATTACTTGCCTCCGAAGTTTTGGAACCCATCTTGGAAGACTCTCCAAGGTCCCCTCTTTCATATCCCAATCCTAAGTATCGAGGCCTTTCCTCAACCTCAATAGGATTTACAATGCCTTGACCTCGACGTCCAAGGACCTTTCCTTTTTCATAACCCATCTTGGTTAATATTCTCAAACCTACACCTTTTGTGTGTTTTTCGAATTCACCAAAACCAACTTGATGAGTATGGGGAAAATTTGATGAGGAACCTTCACTGAATACCTTAGATGTGTTTTCTGAAACAGACGTAGAAGGCACCTCCTTCAATGATTCTTTTCCTTTGTTGTTCTTTGAAGCTTTTACTTGAACCATGCTCTTTTGTTCCAAGTAGTCTTCATACAACACCTTCACCATCTCGGCCATGGAAAACACTGAATCTATGAACTCCTTCTGGTCTTGAGAAAGTCCTCCTGTAAATGCCATTTTCCTCCTTGAGATGTGCTATTCCCTGGTTAACATGCAAAACTCAAATCCAAACGTCAACTAGCTCTGATACCACTTGATCCGTCAGGATTTTTTCGAATGACTATGGTTGAGTTTAATTAGCATGCATTAATTGACCATTGGGAAACTTAACGAAAGAGCAGGAAAAGAAAATGAATTATACAGCCATTAACATATTTTCAGATCTGAAAAAAAATGAAAAATAGCAAACCATAAGACACCGGTTGATAACGGAGTTCGGCAACTTTGCCTACATCTCCAGGCCTTTTCTCTGATGGGGGAGGCTTCTTTATTTCTGTTCGAAAGCTTAACAGTACATCTTTACAATGCCGAATGGCTTCTAGACTGATCTGTTCATGTTCACCCAGATCTCTAGAATCTTGCACAACTTACAGCACCTGAAACGGATGTCCCGAGATCTCAGAAATCGTCCGACAGCATCTCCTCCTCAACAGCTTCCCTGCCTCAAATTGGCTTTGACTTGGCTTCTTCTCGGCATCTCTGCTCTCAAAAACCGTCCAAAAGCTCTCCAAAGGCTGTCCAAAAGATGACCCCTTGGCCTCAAAATGGCCTTGGTTAAATAGTGGGAAAGTTGGTTTCTCATCCCCAACTTCCTCCCAAGAATTAGGCTCTAAAAACGCCCAATAACCCTTAAAAATGAGTTAATTACATTAATAATTCAAAAAGTGGTTAAAAACCCACTTTTATAACTATATAATAGTTATATTTTGGCTAATCCCCCTCCAACCGGGCGCGCGCACCTTTTGGGTGGTTATATGGGCCATGTGGCCACGTGCTAGCCCAAAGGGCTAAGCGCAGGCCAACCCCCTTTGGCTATCGGTTGGTCACATAGTCGGTTCAATGGAACCGCGGGCTAACCATTTTGCAAACCGAACTTAACCGTTAACCAAACTTTAACCCATTGTTTAACCAAACTTTAAACGCGCCAACTAATTGCATATGCGCCCGTTCAAATGGTGTGGTCATATAATACATATAATCGTTAAACAAAATTCCCGCGCGTTCGTTGGTATTCAGCTCCGAGTTATGTGGCGTGGTCGTATGCGCCGAGGGTTGGGGATAAGCCCCGACCCTTTTCCACGGCCACATAGCCTTTGATACAAACATAAATAAAATGTTCGCCGCATAGCAAATAAGAACCACACGGCGGGCGGGTGGCTAGCCCAGCCCTGCCAGTCCTTGGCCCGCGCGATAGGTCGCGTGTTCGAACCCCGCTGGTGACATACCAAAATTTTAACACATAACAAATAACAAATCACGGGATGCCACGTGGTAGCCCTTGACTGGGCCACGTGGCACCTTTTTTCACCAACCAGAACACGCCACATCATCGTACGGTAGCCACATCATCTGAGCCACGCAATCTACTGACGTCATCTCGTGCCACGTGTCACCCTTCCAGTGGTGACACGTGTCACTCCAGGATTGGTCCAACTGTGCACCAAAAAGGCCAAATAAGCCTGACACATGTCACGCTCTGGAGCCGCCACATGTCCCGTACAGAATCTACCACGTGTTATCATATGGGACCTGCCACGTGTCCCTTCACGGACTGACACGTGTCCTGTACGGACTGTACGGACAGGTACAGTCAGCATCCCAAAATTTTGCCTGTTTGGCTCGGCAGACAGAATGCGATATCTTGTTCATACAGACTCCGTTTGACATAAAAATTATACCACCGGAATCAGGAAGATGAGACGGACACAATGGTGTTAGTTTCGTTGGATTCCGAGCACTTTCATTTTTGAGCATTTTTCATGCCCTGACAGGCTTCTGAATCCGATTTCGGATCATTAAATCCTAGAGAAAAGGAAAACTAAAGGATGGACAACCCCATGAAAACCAATCCAAGTCACAAGAAAATAAGGGTAATGGGAATTCAAAGAAGGAGACTAGAAATAGGTGCAAGTTCCACAAAATATATTGGCATAACATTGATGAATTTCACTCCAAACAATCATTTTGTATTGAGATGAAATCCTTAGAGTTGGATGCCAATGCAGACTCTGATTCAGAACTAAATAATGGAAAATGGACCATTGATGCACAACCTAGTGTCACCATCGCTACCACAAAAATCCATCCAGATGAACCATAGGAACTTGGAGAAGCAGAGTTCCTCATACACTCATAGATGTGGGTGAAGGGGACCACACTCGATTTAATTTTTGACATCAGTAGCCAAAAGAGCCTAATCTTAGTAGATTTCATGAAGAGGTTGAACCTAACAATGATGTTGCACCCTCATCCATATACAATCGTTTGGATCAACCAAAGAGGATACATACACGTCAACCAACAATGTCTCCTGCATTATGACATCTAACCCTTCAAAGACGAGGTATTGTGTGATGTTTCCAACTTGAATTTTGTGATTTTCTTTTAGGAAAACCATATATATGGAAGCATCATGATGTTTATGAATCTAGGCCCCATAGTGTCATTATAACTTTAGGATTTCAACTTTATAGGGTACTAGAGGTAGTCCCAACCATTTTGGTCTATTTGATCTCTGCAAAGAATTGTGAAAAGGTGGTCTCTCAGATTAGTATATTTTTCCTCTTTATGGTTTGGTTGGAAGGTGAATGAAAGGTCACTACAACCACCAAAACCTCTGCATGAGGTCTCTCTACACAGTAGCAACAGGTGGATAAGATAGTAGAAGAGAAAAAAGACATATTTTCCTCACATATTGGTGTTCCTTTGCACTGTTAGGTAAATAACTCAATTTATTTTAAACCTATTGCTTCTCTGCCTAACAACCCTATATACAGGTGTTCTATTATGAATAATGAAGAAATCAAACACCAGATCCAAGAGATAATTTTTAAGGGGCACATTAGACCAATATCCTAATGGTGCAAGATCCCAATTGTTCTAGTATAGAAGAATGATGGGACATGGTGATTTTTTGTTGATTATAGATGCTTGAAAAATATCACATTCAAGAACTGGTACCCAATCCCCCAAATTTATGATCTTCTAAACCAGCTCAAGGGCATCGAATTTTTCAGTAAGATTGATATCAAGTCAGGCTACCACTAGGTGCTAATTGAGAAAATTGATGTATGGAAGAAAACCATTCACAAAATCCTTTGTGTTCATATATATCAGTGAGATCCTCATATTTATAAAAACCTTGGAGGAACATTTGAAACACATTTATCCGGTCTTGGGTGGCCTGTGACACCATAAGTTATTTGATAATTTGGAGAAGTGTTCCTTCGGCATGAAGATAATCCAATATCTGGGACACATATTGGATGAGTAGGTTGTTCATGTCAATCTATCCAATATCCAATTCATCTTCAATTGGATAGCCCTGAAGACACTGACCAAGATCTATAGCTTCTTGGGAATTGCCAATTTTTACCGTTGGTTTGTGTTGGGGTTCTCTCATATCGCTTGGGCACTAAGCCAGGTGACCAAGGGTGAAGCCAAAGCCAATTTGTTTTGGCCACATAACAACAGAAAGAATTAAAGTATTTGAAATTCCTCTTCTTCTGAATACTAGTCCTTAGTCTGCTAGATCTTCAACAACCATTTGAGATTGAGACATATGCTTCAGATTATACTATCCATGTAGTCCTTACTCAACATGGGAATTTGATGGATTATCATAGTGAAATACTATCTGATGTTGTTTGTAGATAACCCACTTACGACAAAGATATTTACTCCATTGTGCAGACACGTCGATAGTAGAAGCATTACATTATGGGGAAGGAAATTATCATCCACACTAATCACATGCCTTTGCAATTTATGTAGACACAAGGAAATTTATAGAATTACCACCATCAAAAGTGGTCCACGTACTTGCATCAATTCCAATTGAACAAAAAGTACAATAAGGGAAACACCAACCATGTCGCATAATGTCTCATCTAACCCATAGTTGTGGTGCTAACCATAGTTCTTAACTCTTGTGGGAATGAGACCTCCAGGTGGAAACAATGATACAATATTGACTCTGAATTTTCTGTTACATATTAGACATTAAGCTTAGGAAATCCAGTTCCATAATTTCATCTTCAAGATGGAATATTCCATCTGAACCATATTTGTATTCCTTCAAGAAAACATGCAAAGCTGATTTGGGAAGATCTTTATAGTCAGGCAGCAGGACACTTTGGGGTGGAAAAAATGTGGAAGTACTGAAAAATAATTTTTATTGGTTGAATCTTTGACAAGTTGTTTGTAAGTATATCAGATCCTACATTGCATGCACCATTTCCAAACCAACCACCAGGAAACAGGGGATATACACCCCCCTGTTTACTCCTAATAGGCCTCAGTATTCCATATCCATGGATTACATTTCTAGTTTACCTTCAACCAATCATGGTAGTGATTTTATCTTCATGGTCATTGATCAATTCCCTAAGATGGAAATTTTGGCATCCTGCAAGAATAATATCACAACTAAGGACATCACTAAGGTATTATTTGAACATGTTTGGGTTCATTTTTGGCTCCCACAGACCCTTATTTTAGATCAATATAGTATGTTCCCGATTACTTTTTGGTCTAGCCTATGGGAAAATATGGACACCAAGATGACCAAATCAACTTCCTTCCACCCACAGACTCGTGGAAAAATCAAGGTAGTCAACAGGATGATTTTTCATATCTTGAGGATGTACAATTCCAAAAATCCATGCACACGGGATGAGAGCCTTCCTTATGTTCAATATAACTACAAAATAGCCCTCCATAACTCTATTGGCCATAAGCCTTTTTAGGTGTTCTTATTGTTTTATCCATTGCCCCCCCCTGATGTATCTTTTCCCATTACAGGTGCACAGGAAGATTCCTCCCATGTTCATACCAAGGTTGATTGAGCAACCAAATTTGTTGAATTAATCTAACACATCCAATAACAAGCTCATGATATTTTGCTAAAATACAACACCAAGTACAAGAAGTTCCATGATTAACATTGGGTACCATACAATCTTTAGGTGGGAGATATGGTATGGTTGCATTTGCAGAAAGAGACCCTCACAAAACCTCATTTGAATCTCCTCCCACTTTGATACATGCATTACACCATCACCAACGTTGTGGGTTATAATTCTTTTGAATTAAGCATTTCCCCTCTCCTTGGCTTGCACCTTGTATTTAATGTGGAATTGTTTTGAACATATTTTCCACCTCTTCTGGACACCTCAGATGTGGCTGAGCACTTGGATCCTAAAAAAATCAATCCTAACTTCATTGAACAAGTGAAATTTTATCATATCATGGACACCATGACAAAGGACATCGTCCATTAGAACACAATAGAACATCCAACTCTATCGAGTCATCAAAGCAGGTCATCTTCTTCATCAAGGAAAGCAAGTCAATTTGATGCGTTCTTTGGTGTAGGTTTATATTAAGTACATTTTCATTCCTTGGATTTTTCTGGTGAGTATATA
>ML779148.1:366038-394277 GCA_009831015.1 Picea engelmannii | reverse complement strand
GTTCATTGTGGTGATGACTTGTTGATGATATATTGCTGATATATGTTGCTGATATGTGCTCACATCTAACTGGTTATAAATGACAACAATGGGTAATGAATAAATGTTGAATGCTAATTGATGATTTTTTGTGCAAGAGGGAATTTTTGGGAAAAAGAGCCCCACAGTCATTCACCCCCGCTCTAAGTGTGGTAGGTGTGTCCAACACATTAGACCAACCTCTTAACCTTGCAAGAGCCCAATTTTTATGGTATAGAAGAAGGATGGGACATGGTGAATTTATGTTAATTACAGAGGCCTGAAAAATATCACAGTCAAGAACCGGTACCCAATCCCCCAAATTTATGATCTTCTAAACTAGCTCAAGGGCACCAAAGTTTTCAGTGAGATTGATATCAAGTCAGGCTACCACTAGGTGATAATTGAGAAAACTGATGTATGGAAGAAAACCATTCACAAAATACTTTGTGGTCATATATATTGATGACATACGCATATTTAGAAAAACCTGGAAGGAACATTTGAAGCACATTTAGTATGTATTGGGCACCCTATGACAACACAAGTTATTTGATCATTTGTAGAAGTGTTCCTTCAGCATGAAGAGAATCCAATATTGGGGATACATCATGGTTGAGCAGGTTGTACATGTGGATCCATCCAATATCCAAGTCACCCACAATTGGCTAGCCCCAAAGACACTGACCAAGCTATGTAGCTTCTTGGGCATTGCCAATTTTTACTGCAGGTTTGTGTTGGGGTTATCTCATATCACTTGGGCCCTAAGCCATGTGACCAAGGGTGAAGCCAAGGCCAATTTATTTTGGGCCACATAACAAAAAAAATCATTCGAGGATTTGAAATTCCTCCTCTTCTCAATACTAGTCCTTAGTCTGCTAGATCTGGAACAACCATTTGAGATTGATACATATGATTTAGATTATGCTATCGATGAAGTCCTTACTCAACATGGGAATATGATGTCTTATAACAATGAAACACTATCTGATGTTTTTCGTAGATACCCCACCTATGAAAAATATATTTACTCCATTGTGCAGACATGTCGATAGTGGAAGCATTACATTATGGGGAAGGAAATTATCATCCACACTAATCACAAGCCTTTGTAATTTATGAAGACACAAGGAAAGTTATAGAATGACCTCCATCATAGGTGTTCCATGTACTTGCATCAATTTCAATTGAACATCAATTAAAATAAGGGCAACACCAACCATGTTGCATAATGTCTCAGACAACCCCTAGTTGTGGTGCTAACCATAGTTCTTAACTCTTGTGGGATTGAGACCTCCAGGTGGAAACACTGATAAAATAGTTACTCTAAAATTGCTACTACATATCAGACATTGAACGTAGGAAAACCAGTTACAAACTTTGATCTCCAATATTGACTATTCGATCTGATCCATCTTTGTATTCCTTCAAGCAAGCATACAAACCTAATTTGGGAAGCTCTTTATAGTCAGGCAACAAGACACTTTGTCGTGGACAAAAAAGTGGCAGTAATGCAAAATAATTTTTATTGGTTGAATCTTCGATAAGTTTTCTGTAAGTATATCAGATGCTACATTTCCTACACCATTTCCAAACCCGTTTTTGAGCGCTCAACACACCCTAAAAGCCTTATGAAATTTTATCAATTTTTGGGTACCACTTGTTTTCTTTTACTGTCTAAATTGAGTTCACTTTGGGGGATGGTTTATTTTTATTTTTTTCATGACTCTTATCAATCAAGTTGGGTTTGTTTGAACTTGTTAAATGAAACTTGTTTCTAAAGGAACTTGACATCCTAACTAAGAATCTGCAACAAACATTTCGACTAGCGTGCTTCTGTTCGGTGTCTAAAAAATTCAAGCAGGTACAGTGGCCATACATTTACACTAATCACCAATCACAAATTCACCATAGGTATTAACAGAAGATGGAGTTGTTTTGCATGAGTTATTCACCACAAAGTTTCAAGAGATAACCGATCCCCGTCGACATTGAAAAATTACAGGAGGGATATACATTGAAAAAATCCATAAAGAAACCATTGATAGGCAATGACCGATGTGCTTGCTCGAGAGTTGGGGAAATATAGAAGGGTTAAAACAATCAATTTTGTCTATGATAAACATATCTACAATCATAGAACCCCATTACACTTTCAACAATGGGCAATTTTCAAGAGAGTCAATCTGGGAGATCTTGGGTAGGTTTATCGTCGATCACTGATCCTTGATACTTTTCGGTGTCAGTGTGATAGGATCGGGTTTTAGAACATTTATCTTAAGAAAATTCATAATTATGAATAACACGGGTAAACGAGGACACCTATCTTGAGTGCCACATGTCTTTGCCACATAGCGGTGTCGTACGACCTAGTGTCGTCTCGAGTCATCTTAAGGTTTCTTGTGTCCTAGTCACACCTCCAAGTTAGCCTTTCCACGTCAGCTCTATACATAAATATTGTTCGACGTCAAAGATTTTTCAAGGAGACATCAAAAAAAAGTGTTCAAAGAAGAACCCCGACCCCTGACTCACTAGCCGAACTAGTGAAATAATGGGATGTTTCCAACATAAGATCTTATTAGATTCTAGCATTTAATAGACTAGTTAATTCTTCATCCCGCATATGTTTCTACCTTATGCATTGATGGAACAACAATGATTTGAAATCACCAATAGGCCATGTTACAACCCGCACCTGCCCCATCAACCTACGATCGAATTTAATTTTAAACATCTTTGAGGATATGGAGATAGATTTAATAGAACTACACTCATAACCTGAATTGAATGGATGATGTGACAAGGTAAGTTCACCCCTATTTAAATTTCTAGAACGACTTTGAACAATTTCATCTACGCACAAGTTTGAATTCTAGAGCATCTAAAGAAGCAAAGAAAGCATCTCTAGACTATGTCAATTCTTAGATTATCAAAACCAGGTTAAACAAGAAGCTGAGGTATGTGTTAAATTTTTTCAATTCGACAGTTGTAATTTGTTATATGCATCTGATTTCTCACACAGTCTCTAACTATGTTCTAGCTGTAGGGAAAATGCCTCCAAGGAATCCTATGACCATATGTTTGTCGAGAGAACCTAAGATAAAGGAATCAAAAACAGGTGAAGGATCTTCACCTAGTAGTGCAAGAAAGTTGGAGTACGCTCCCAGGGTAGAGCCTATCCTTAAAACCTCAACTAAAAATGCCTTTGTACAACCTTTGGTCTTCGGTGATACATAAGAAAGCACCAGATCAAAATTAATGCTCCCCCAATTGGGGGACCTATTCAACAGAATCATCTGGGAGGAGTACTTGGAGTGTATCCCACACAACGACCCAAATGTAAGGACACTCGATGTGATCTAGGAGGCTCCCCAGGCTAAAAAAATGCTCAAAAATCAAAGTTCTCATAATTGTATGAAACCAACGCCATTGTGTCTGGCTCGTTCTCCTGATTCCGGCCATATATTTACTTTCTCAAACGGATGTTGTATGCAAGAGTTATCGTACTCTGACCATTTTCTCAAACAGGGAAAAAGTCAACAAGTCTAGTCAAATGATGACATCAGCATGACATCAGTAGTGTTGACATGGCAGAGACAAGTGGTGACAAGTGGCAGTCCAGTAGAAGGTGACTAGTCAGTGACAAGGATACAACCAACAGCTAACAAGTGGCATTTTCTTGGAAAATGGTTGGGTGCCATGTGGCTAGTCATGGGCTTCCACATGGCACCATGGTATTGGTTAATGGTTGGTGGCAAAAGTTTTATTGGAGTCCATGGTGTTTGATCCCATGACCTCTTGGGTAAGCCCAAGCCTTTAACAAAGGTCCCTTTCCAACACACCCTTGGTGGTGCTTGTAACACTAAACAAAAAATAATATTAATAAAGGTGATAAAGTAACAAGGGGGGTGCCCAATGGATAAGCCTCAGCCCTAGTTTTGAGGAGAATCCCATGAGACCAAGGGGGCGCGCTCCAAAAGGGGCTTAGCCTAGCTAAGCACCCTCCTTTTTAGCTTGTGATCCTATGCAGATGCCTAATGACCAGGAGAAAAGGGTGTGCCTAGCCCAAAAGGGGCTACTCTATGTATTTTTGTTAAAAATGGGTTTTTTAACTTTAGAAAAGCCCAGATTTCACTGTTTTTGCAATATTTTGGCCATTTGAAGGGGGATTTGATCCTAACAAGAGGCCATATTTTTAGGGGAAGTTGGGATTCTCTTGTTGGGCCTAAATACTATAAATTTAAGGCTTTTTGAGCTTGAGGGGGAGGCTTTTGTATGCAAGGAAATTGAGGAGCAACATTGTAAATTTGTCCATTTCTCATGAATTGAGGGGCATTTTGGTCATGTTGGAGAGGAGAGTTTGGGAGCATGATTGGAAATGAGCAGGGAGGTCTTGCACAGAAGACATGAATCATGTAATGTAACAACAAAGATCATTGTTAGAGAACTTTGAGAATTTTAAAGAGAAATAAAGAGGTCCTCCACTTGGAAGTGGGCTCGGAGACGTAGCCAACGATTGGTGAACTCCGTTATCAACCTCTTGTCTCTATTTCTCTTTCTGTTTTTCTATTCTATTCTCTTCATTTTTTGCATGGATCTTAATGGCTGATCTCTTTATTCATTAATAAGCATCAAGTAAAAGTCACATTTGATATTCCGCAAACAAGATAACAAGTTTATGTATTTTGCATTCCTAACGATCCGATGCAAAAAGTACATTAAACTGACTTGCAATTTATCAGTAATACCTTCATTTTTTGGATCAAGTTTATGGTATCAGAGCATTTGGTTGTGAAGGTTTGACAGGAATTGTAAGCATTGTATGCTCACGAGAGCAAAACTCAAGCGAGGAGAAGGCCAACTTGAGGCTCTTAACACAGAGATTCAAAGGCGACCGCTTAAGCAAGAGATGTCTTCACCATGGAAATTGGGTCCCTACAAAACTGAAGATGATTTCTTCGAGGCCTTTAAATTGATGCAAGTCATGGTAGAGGAGTTTTATCATGAAAGAGGGCAATGAAGGCTTTGAGGCAATGAAGAAGGTGAATCTTCGGTAAGAGCAGAAGGAGGAGTTGGAGGTGGTGGACCTTCTGAACCTTCTTCTCCTTCATCCTCATCATCTAATAATGAAGCAAGTGTACATTAATCCAAGGATAAGAAAAAAACTCTTCATTCTTCTTATATGTCGTTATTAAAGTTAGAAGTAAAGTTTCAATTACCCACTTATGATGGTGAATTACATGCAGAAAAGCTAGATAATTGGGTGAGACAATTAGAAGTCTATTGCAGGATACAAAAGATTGTTGATGATGAAACTAAGATCCAACTAGCAAGTCTAAAATTGGGAGGCACAACTCTCATATGGTGGGAACGCAGAACTAGATATGATCTTAAGAAAAGTGGTAAAACAATCTCTTCCTGGAATGATTTTGTTATTGCATTAAAACAACAGTTTTACCCTTTGGCTTACATGCAACAAGAAATGATGAATTGGCAATGTTTAAGGCAATCAAAAGGTCAAAGTGTACAAGAATATACTCAGATATTTCCTAAGAAAGCATTAAATTTGGGTATTCCATTATATACACAAGAGACGCTCCTAAAATATATCGGTGGTTTACATTCTTATCTTAAGCAAACTATTCTTATGCTAAATCCTTCTAACTTTGATGAAGTATGTGTACAAGCCATTCACATTGAATCAAGTAAAGGGAATGTTGGTGATAGTGTTTCTACAGATACTTGGCAAAGAAAGGATGCAGGGAAAAGGAAAGAGAAGAAGACAACCACAGCAAGAAAGTAGGCCATGATGAAGATCGTTGTTGGGTTTTATGTCCTGAATTGAAGCCAAAGAAGTTTGCCAACCATGAAAGGAAGAATATCATAGCTGTGACAATTCAAGTGGACCTTGTATCAAATTCTGGTGATGAGACACAGGTTGTAGCTATGGGAAATCGAGGTATAAATTTTGTTGCAAGTTCTAGCTCTTCTAGTTCAGTTGATGTAAATAATGAGTGTAAAAGGAATGAAATTTTCCACATAAGGGTTATAACACATAATGTCAAAGTTGATACTCTTGTAGACAGTGGATCACAAGCTAATCTAATCAGTGAAGATGTTGTGAATAACTTGGGACTTGAAACTAAAACACATCCTAAACCATATCCATTGGGATGGATGTGTAGTGATAACAATTTACAAGTAACCAAGCAACGTAAAATCAAGTTTGCAATCACTTCTAATTATGTTGATGAAGTAGAGCTTGATATAGTGCCATTGGACATATGTGGAATTGTATTGGGAAGCCCATACCTTTATGATAGGAAAGCCATATTCTACAGGGAGGAAAATAAGTATTGCTTCAAGAAAGATGGGAAGGAGTACATTGTTCGTGATCATCACATGAAAACTGACAGGGCCTTTGCAGCTACAGGGCAGTTAAAAAGAATGGTAAATGCAAGAAAAAGTTTAACACTTATGTCTGTAACAAAACATGAAGTTTGTGATGCTAAACATGATATGGTTCAGTATGTTTCAAACAGTCATGAAGTGTCACCAGGGGTACAACATGAGGTTCAACTGCATAATTTGATTACTATTCCTGCTCAAAAGAGGAAGCATGTTGTTTCATTAGCACATTTAGTATTGTTATTTGGTTTTCTTCTATTCAGTAGTGTATGGCGGCTAACAACAACAAACAAAGTAGATGAATGTGTTGTTGATGGAATGATTACTTTGATAAATAATGCTATCTCAGTTTTCATGTTTGTTGTGATTAGTCAGGTGATCATTATCCCAACATAGAGGATGAATGATACAGGACAAAGTGGGGAGGCAGTACCCTCACTTCTTACCTGAGTAAAAGCAGACTTTTGGTGGTCCAAAAGCTTCCAAAGTGGGGAGGAATGATTGAGGAGGCTCCCCAGGCTTAGAAAATGCTCAAAAAGCAAAGTTATCAGAATTGGATGAAACTAAGGCCATTGCATCTGGCTCGTTCTCCCGATTCCATCCATATATTTACTTTCTCAAATGAGCGTTGTATGCAAGAGTTATCGTACTCTGATCGTTTTCTCAAACAGGTAAAAAGTCAATAGGTCCAGTCAAATGATGGCATCAGCATGACATCAGCATTATTGACATGGCCGAGACAAGTGGAGACAAGTGGGAGTCCAGTAGAAGGTGACTGGTCAGTGACAGGGATCCAACCAACAATTGGCAAGTGGCATTTGTTTGGAAAATGGTTGGGTGCCACGTGGCCCAGTCATGCGTTGCCACATGGCACCATGGTATTGGTTAATGGTTGGTGGAATTTTTTTTATTGGAGTCCATGGGGTTTGATCCCATGACCTCTTGGGTCAACCCAAGCCTTTGACAAAGGTCCATTGCCAACACTCCCTTGGTGGTGCTTGTAACACTAAACACAAAATAATATTAATAAAGGTGATAAAGTAACAAAGGGGGGTGCCCAGTGGATAAGCCTCAACCCTGGTTTTGAGGAGAATCCCATGAGACCAGGGGAGCATGCTCCAAAAGGGGCTTAGCCCAGTTAAGCGCCCTATTTTTTAGCTTGTGATCCTGTGCATATGCCTAATGACCAGGAGCTAAGGGCGCACCCATCCCAAAAGGGGCTACTCTATGTATTTTTGTTAAAAATGGGTTTTTAAACTTTAGAAAAGCCCAGATTTCACTGTTTTGGGGATATTTTGGCCATCTGAAGGGGGATTTGATCCCAACAAGAGGCCATATTTTTAGGGGAAGTTGGGCTTCTCTTGTTGGGCCTAAATACTATAAATTTAAGGCTTTTTGAGCTTGAGGGGGAGGCTTTTGTATGCAGGGAAATTGAGGAGCAACATTGTAAATTTGTCCATTTCTCATGAATTGAGGGGCATTTTGGTCATGTTGGAGAGGAGAGTTTGGGAGAATGATTGGATCTGAGCAGGGAGGTCTTGCACAGAATACATGAAGCATGTAATGTAATAGCAAAGAGCATTGTAAGATAACTTTGAGCATTTTAAAGAGTAATAAAGAGGTCCTCCACTTGGAAGCGGGCCTGGAGACATAGCCAATGATTGGTGAACTTCGTTATCAACCTCTTGTCTCTATTTCTCTTTCTGTTTTTATGTTCTATTCTCTTCATTTGCAGCATGGATATTAATGGCTGATCTCTTTATTCATTAATAAGAATCAAGTAAAAGTCACATTTGATATTCCGTAAACAAGATAACAAGTTTATGTATTTCACATTCTTAACGATCTGATGCAAAAAGTACATTAAATTAACTTGCAATTTATCAGTAATACCTTCATTTTTTGGATCACGATGACCAGGTGTTCCCAAATATCCGACGGTCATATTTTCACATGGTAGCCAACAAAACCCCGGTTTTCGCATCCATGGAGGTTTTGAAGTGGCTAATCGACCATATAGATGTGTAGAAGTTCTTAATCAATGATGATAATGGTGGGTGTGTCAGAGTTTTTCTCGTAACAAAAGTCTAGAAGTACTACAAACTCAGAGACCTAGAGGAGTGGCTAAACACAAACTTCGTGGTGAATTTCTACAAATTCCATGACACCAGTCGGTTGATGGCGTCATGGTGGAAGGAGGAGAAAAAATTTACAAACCAGAGAAATGGATGGTATGGGACAGTTAACTTGAGGGAGCCATACAACTACTTTATGGCTCTGATCTACCGACTATATGGAGAGAAGGACTGCTCCAAGTTTTCAAAAGCATGGATTCCCTTGGCATACAAAATGGTGATCTTTGGAAGTAGCTTCAACTGGGGAGTGATAATTTCCAAGAAATTGAGCATCTGTGTATAGCAGGATCAGATGTTGAAAGAAGGGGAAGCACCCACTTTCCACATGGCCTTGTACCTGCTCAATGTGATCTGTGCGATAAATGTCTTCGCCGGCATGAATTTAAGTTAGCATGTTGTGTAGCTCCATGTGCACGTTTATTTCAGCATACTATGGCATAACAGGTACAAAAAATCCTACGCACTCATTTGCGATGAATTCATAGACCGTATTCATTTGATTGTATTTAAAAAGAATGCCCAAGACTATCTGCAACAACCAAGAAAATGGTAGTGAAGGTAGGCCACTAGTATTTAGATGAACATGAAACCTATATCAGGGTGTTTGGGGCCACCGGAGCACCTCATCTACTCCTGGATCACGTCCTAGACCGGCTCATTGTGGGAGAAATATTCTGTCAGACTATCCTGCACGGTTATAACGCCATGCTAGTCAAGGACAAGAAGCAGGCTTTCATACCCTGTGGTTTCCATGTGGGGTTTTATTTGGTAAAGGAAATTGCTCAATCTAAACAAGAAGGGTTGAGCCAACTTCAATTCATGTTCCCGACGGGCCGATTCCACAAGCACAACCCTAAAGACCTGGTCCTCCAACATGATTCATAGGTATCATCATGTTGGCCATACGTGCATGACAAATTTGAGGATGAAATTTTCACAGAGTGCGTTAACGACTAGGAGGAGGTAGTATAGAGGATATCCAACCCAAACATGACCAGGTTCAAATCTATGAGCATGGACGAACAGATGGAACAATAGAGCAGTCATCTCAAGAGGCCCTCAAAGTTAGGGAAGAGATCAGAGTGGTAGAGACTATAGAGGCACAAAGAAGAGGATTTATATTTTTAGAAGGGGCACAAAGAATCATTGATTAGTTGAAAAATGGCCCTAATCTTGTGGAGATGTCGAGGATTCCCACTAAAGATCCAATCAAAAGAAGAGGAGATCCACGTGGCTTAGAGCTAATACAACTAGAAGAAGTCACTG
Source organism: Picea engelmannii (assembly GCA_009831015.1). Classification (NCBI taxonomy): domain Eukaryota; kingdom Viridiplantae; phylum Streptophyta; class Pinopsida; order Pinales; family Pinaceae; genus Picea; species Picea engelmannii. The sequence continues at coordinate 384,450 of ML779148.1, read as the reverse complement.
GGCCAGAAAACCATGAATTTCCACCACCACGGAACAGATCACCAGGGGGAATTTCAACCCAACCTCATATAGCAAGGAAACCAGGTAGGACAAGTGTACCAAACCCATTTTTTGACTTAATAACTATCTATGATGAGGAGGAGAGTTTGGAAGTTTCCCTGGTGACTCCAGTGTAGATTACAGAGGAAAAGAACCTGAGAAAGCATCTACCCCAGGTCTAGATGCTTCCATTCAAAACCTTCCACAGAGTGACCATGAAGTTGAAAGTGTCTTAGACAATGAGCTACTTGACTTCTCGAGAACCCCAATATACAGCTCGAGGGATGAGATAGGATCAGGTGGCCAGAAAGAGGAAATTCCACAACAATAAATCGGTACTTCGACAATCGATTACCAAGTAAGTACCAAACCTACCCATGGTTCTTCATTTTTTTCTAATACTTCACCATCTGATGACAAACAAACGGAGGCAGATCGATCGGGGCATATGGAAGAAGTTCAGGAACCCATCCTAGAACAGGTACACATAGCTAAGAGCCTGGGAAATACTCTAACTTGGGGAGAAGAACAAATCCCCGAGCATGTTGATGAATTCGTCGACATACAAGTGATCACCTATGACCGAAAGAGAAAAATCATCATGAAGAGAACCACTAAGAAGATGAGGCTTATGTTGGATAGTTCGATTCTCATCACCATAGAGGAGAAGATTCTCAGCACAGAACACGCCAAGACATTTGAGCTTATAGATGCAGGGATGGATATCACAGATGCCACATTGGATAGAGAAAGAAGAGATGAAAAAGTGTTGGTCACTGCACTTAAGGAGTTGGAGCATCTGCACCATTTGGAAAAATCCTATCAGGACTCCACGCAGGACATGATGTTTTTGAGAAGTGACTTCCAAGATGCCTATGCCAAATTCGTGAATGAACGACACCTTTTCACTGCAGGTATAGTTGATTTCCAAGAAGACACCCTTATGGCACTAGCAACCTACAAGGACATGGAAAGGTGGTATGAGAAGGCTCACCAAGTAGTAGAAAGGATCGATTACATCAACGCAGTTCAAAAGGCCCGAGACATCGAAGGGCACAGTATTAGAGTGTTGACGGACAACAACATAGATTGAATCAAGAAAGCGACTGAATACTAGGTAAAAATGGCCTAGGAACCTCAGTGAAAGATTCAGGAGAAGTGGGTTGAGTCCGAAAAGAGCTAGGAAAATATTAATTGGGAGATGAAAGACATAGGCCTCCCATAATTTGGCTCACCCGAGGAATTTGTTGACCTGCATGACATTGGGAAGAAACATGTAGAACAAGACTCGGCATGAACAACAGAGATAACAAAGGTGGCGAGCATGGTGCCATCTCAAGTACAACAGTTCATGGAGTGTTTGATTAAGGCTCGATTAGTTTTGCAGTGGTTAAGTGTTAAAATAATCAAGTATAGAGCATGTGAAATAGAATTGAATGAAATTATTTTATCCTCGATGGACCATCATAGGTTCCCGTATGCCAACACATGCGAGGAACTCTTTTTCAAATGGTCAGAGTATGAGAAGAGTCATCCACTTCAGTAAAACTATTTGATTATCCTTAGAAGACATAAAGATGAAAGAGCCATGTGGCCATATTTTTTTTGACTTAGCTTGCACTTGTAATAGTTATTTTTAGTTAATTATTCATTATAAATCAGAGGATTGAACTTTTAGCACATGTCGATGGTTTTGGGAAAGACCCTCATTTTTGGAATTGTAAAGAAATATTTATGGACTACCTTAATTGAGAAGTCTTGTTCAGGACCAGAGACAAATTTATGTTTTTCATGAAAGGAGTTGTGTGATTGGATTGAGGAGGAATTACATCCAACTTTATTTCATTAATGGATGTTGTAACGAGTAAGAGTTTCTGAATCTATTGATAAGTTAGTTGTTTCAATATTTTTTGTAATTCTTGTCTCTAATGATGAAAGAAAATCATTTTGTTAATGTGTGATTAATGATAGAGCTAAGGAAACTATTTTTCTTGCCATCATCTTATTTCATGCGTGTTTTATTTCGATAATTGTATCTCGGTCAATAATTGAAATACCAGCAAGTTAATGTATTAGTACTAAGCTTGTCACAGGTGTGAATATATTTTTCTGCATGCTTGAGTGCACAGGTTATCCCTATCTCAACCTTCTTCAGTAGTTAAGAAGCCCCCTTTACCAGCTAGTTTATACCAGCACACATATTTTTATCAGACCCATCTGATAAAAGAAAATACAAAAAGAGAACATTTAAACTGAAGGAGGAACTCTCATAAGAAGATATCATGTCAATAACTACGTAAATCCCATCGATAAATTGGTCGGATCGAAAGATATGGAGAATCATTCCACCATCAAACATTGCAGAGTCTAATTGGGCCTCTTTTTACAAGGGAAAAACACTCTATGGCTAGGGTAAACCACAACAGACAGGTATGAATGCAGAAATATACTCAATTCCAACATATGCTATATAAACCAATGTGCAAGCGAGATAAGGAAGAATCCTACCTTGTTCCAATGTTTGATGATGTTCCACTGTTGAGTACTTTGACCCAAAGCTTTGTACCTACAACAAGTTCTCAACAAACAAGCAGAGCAAGTACATAGTGATAATATAAAGGGGTTAGCACATTAGATAGCATGATCCATTAATAAACATTACAAATATTCCCATGGATAATAATCATATATTTGCACGATACCAATTGGAAGGGAAAGGAGTATTTGTATTAATAAATGATCATCAGAAGCAAAAACATTACAGACTTTTGTGTCGTCATGGTTTGAAATCAAGAAACCAAGTTCCTTCCAACTGGGCCTCCACCACTTCAATCCTCCACCAAAGGAAAGCTCATAGAAAAGAGACAATGAGGTTCTCTCAACAATAGGGAAATATCTTGGTGGCTGAACATTATGTTCAGACTTGAGGGACAAAGGGATGTAGACTCAATATGAAGTAATTTCTCCAGAGTAACTTTGCTCTCAAAGTTGAATTCTTTCTCCTCTTTTCCATATCTCGGAATTGTGTTCTTATAGCCTTCAAAATGCAAATGAAGGGTCGAGTCAGAATGTTTCCAGTATACAGAAGGCCAAGGATCAGATATGTCCTATCGTGACATGGAAACCCGAATTCATTTTTTTATTTTCTGGCACAAATCCCGATGTACATGGGCTTTAATGGAGCAGTCTGTGTATACACATGTTGTACAATAGATAGGGCATGTATATGTGGAAAAATATGTATTTTTAGTTCTGGATTCATCAAAAAGGGATGAAAAGTCTTCATAGGGAAATGGAAAAAGGCCCTCTATGCAAGATAGAAATGGTGAGGAAAATATTGCTATAACATATGCCCCATAATGTGTCAGATCAGAGGAGTATCTGCGATGGCTGAAATACATTATAAATAACCCAGAAGTGCAGTGGTGTAAACCCAACTGGAAAGACTGGTTGTTCATTACATTTTGTTTTGACTTTACATACATGGATGCCAATAGAATACAATGCAGATCCATGTGGAAAATATACCAAATAAGTGTCCGTGGCCATGAATAGGAAAATAAAAATGTGGTTATGTGCCAAAATCTATCATAATCATGAACAAGGCCCAGTAGAACCAGTCTCAAAACCAATCTGAATATATCTCTATACGATGGAGTATAATCTAATGTCCCATGATTATTGTAGTAAAATAGGTGTTGGTCCAATGAAAAGGAAGCAACAACTCAGGAAAGTTGTGGCCACATAGTGATGTCTTCAATTCTTCTACATATCCGCCAAAGGTGCAAGTTTACATCATGTGAATAAAGGAGTTGAGGTTGAACCCAATGAGACATCATTTGATTACCAGTCATTGAGGTATACCAGTAACAAACGTGAGACAACCTACCAATAATAAAAGTAGGTATCAAGGCACCAAGCACATTCCTACAAGTGTGAATAAAGGATTCAATGTAGAACACCTGAGGAATCCATTGATCAAGAGACATTGATGTATTCCCATCTGTCAATGGCGAGAGAGCCTGCCACTAATGACTGCAAGTCTCAAGGTACTCATAAAACTCTAGGTCTCATATCCAGAATAAATGAGTTGAAGTCGATGGAAAGAGACCCATTGAAAGGAGATCATTGAGGCATCTCTCATCAGTCATCACGAGGAACAAAGCAGGAGCTTCATAATTTGGTGGATATCAGAGGAAGAACATGTTCATAAACCAACGACCCTGTGCGTTTTTCACATGTGAAAAATGCAAGCGGTACACAAAAAAGACCCTATGAATAGCAGCCAATGATGAAAAATGATGAAAAAGGTGAGGAAACCACCAATAAGGCTAATGACATCCAAGACACTGCACGAATCCCAAAGTGTGAATAGATGTCTTGTCGTCGAACACAAGGGAAACCACCCAGTCAATGACCAATGATGAAATGTCGACTGTTGGGTTCAAGGTGAACTACCAATGATGAAAGTAGGGCCAGGGTGCATGATAAGACCATAGTATCATGTGATTCTGAGAAAAATTGAGGGTATGGCTGACATGCAAAGTCAAGAGTTCTGAGGAATGGTTGACACATGTTGATAGACTTCCTTTGAACAAGAGCATGAGACATGTGGTAGACTCCAACAACATAGATTCAATGATGTAACTATTTTATGCAAGAGGCATCAATAATGTTCTCTATAGGGACTGGAAGAGTAACCAGACAGTAGAGAAAAACAATGTAACGAGATTAGCTTCCTAAGGCCATGCTAAACCCAAAATTATGATGACACAAGGACTCAATAATTTTTTGATTTGTTCAAAGGCGACATGAATGCTGCCAATTATAATATAGTACTCCCTTCTCACCCGTCTTTTTTGTTTTTTCATAACAAATGAATGCTATCATACATAGGAGGAAATGAGTGTCACAAGTAAGCAAAACTAGTTCCAATAGTGGAATGTACCTATGCTCAATGCAAGGAAATGCATGTGGGAGATGGACACTTGGGGTGATGTTCCCTCTAGGGTATAGGGTTTCAAATTGAGAAGGATATAAACAAGGATCTGCTTGGTTGGGGATGAAAAAATTGCTTAGGAAACAATTTATAACGCAAAGAGAGAACCAGCTAAAGGCTCAATACTGCAAGCGAGGGTATGAGATGCAATCACAACTTAACACCAAAAAATGTCCTTTTTTATGTATTTTAGTCTACTTGGTGTGAAAAAGGGATAAACTTGTGCCAAATAAACATCTTTTCAAATCCAATTTATGAGTGTGAAAAAGACAATTTCAGTCGACGATATTTTCTATTTTTGGTAATGAGTCGGAAAAGAGCTTAATTAAGACTCATGACCTTTCAAATCCAATTTAACGAGTGTGAAAGGGACAAATCACTTGGCAATCTTTTCATTTTTTAGAGAAGCCAGAAAAGATCTTAACTAAGACTCGTTTTGGGAGTACGCGGGGAATAAGGTTGCATGTGTATGAGTGAGAAATGAGGCTCACCATAATGTCATGTATCAAGCTATAATGGACTCTCGGTCCTAAGAAAAAACTCGGCATGGGCACCAAATGACAAAGAGGACCTAACTAGGGCACCCATGTTTGGTAAGTCTCTACCATTTATTAGTGACACTACTTATAGCAAACAAAAGGTTCTGTGTCACAACAAATGGGTTTGTACCTAAGGCACAAAAGTGGTATTTTAGAGGATAATGCAAAAATGCACGGTGGAGTGTATACCTATCCTATATGCTAGGTTATGAAAATACATGCCTGAGGTGATGAACGACAAATCATAACGTTGAAATCTGCAAGAAATCTGAGTCAAAACTACCAAAACCAGCTTAAAACCATTTTTCTATTAGTCCATTAGGTGAAAAAATACCATGAAACTATATAAAGTGGGTAAAAATAGCTTATAAATAGTAATAAAATCAAAAAATACTATACCATTTTGATTTTTACCCAAATAGTGCAATTTCGACCAAAATACCTCCAAGATTCAAACAACGATTGTGGAAGCATCAGGAAACGAAATCATGAACCATCTAGATCAGGTAACTCTACTTCTCATCCTCTTCAAATTCAGTGGATTACATTTTTGAATTAGGTTCTAGTTTTTTAGTTATTGAAGGCGTAAAATATGGATTTCGGTGTACGCGGGTTGGATTTGTTTAGGTTGTGTATACGATGAGGTATACGATACTGTGTGAACCACAGGGGGCGTATATTAATCCCTACACACAACTGTATGCAAAGGAAGCCACATACATGCATGCAAATGACCAAAAAGGAGGGTTCTAACTCAAAATTTGGTTTGTCCTTTGCAGGATGGTTCTTGAATGGAGAGAGCAAGAACATGAGGAGGTTGATGCAGCTGTGGACCAAGATCCAGTGGCTCAAGAGGCTCTAAAAATATTTGGCTTGTATAAGTTTTGGGCTCTAAAAGGAATGAGGGCCCAAGTGAGGTTGTTGGAGATGTTGGTGGGTTACTGGGACCTTGATAGCAAAAGATTTATCCTCGATGGACAATCATTGAGGATCGAAGTAGAGGACATCTACTTCTTGACTAATCTATCACATAGAGGAGAGGTTGTAAACCTCAAGTCACATGGAGCAGGGAGTGGGATGAAGATCGAGTATATCGATGCCCACTGTGTAGTGGGGACTCCCAAGGTGGGAAGTCAAATCCCTATCCAGGCAATAAATAACCTCATCCTGAATATCATCGTGCTTGTATTGACCAAGATCACAGGTTCAACTTCATTGCACCAAGCATCGAGGCCGCTCATGTTTTACACAGTGCAGTGTGCGAGACCCACCGTCTATGACTGGTGTACCTCACTACTAACCAATATGAAAGGTCATTTGATAGAGTGCAAACAAGGGGGTAAGAGAAACTTCGGGATTTCCTCCATTCTTTGTATTTTCTTTTTCGAGCGGGATCCAGGTCTGGGACCTAGAGTGGAAATCCTTCCTAGGGGACCACGTGATCCAACCATGGCGCAGTGGACTGAGGTCATGAGATGACAGGGGGGAGGTAGGGTGCCAACACTGTACAATGAGGATTTTTTCTTCTGGTGGTAGAGACAAGTCATCGCTCTAGATGAATATCCCTATGCGGGGATCGAATTCAGAGGAGATCCAGACATGCCACTTCCACTAAGGGCCACCTATGGTGATATAGGTAAAAAAAAATTAAATATTTCAATTTTTGTATTTTTGTATTATGAGACAACAATATTTTTAGGTGGTGTTTAAGTATTAACTAGACACTTGTGTGATGTAGATGTGGGTATGTGACGGCCGGAGGGTTTACCTCGATGTCGATGGAGGCACCAAGGTGATGAGGGGGTGGGAGGAAGCTGATAGAGTCCTACAAAACGTCCAGGGAAACCTGTCTCATTTGATGCAGAGGATTCCAATGGTTGAGGTAGAGGATCTACCTGAAGCCATGCAGTGGCAGGTGGTGGGTGTACCTAGAGAATGGGTATGACTTTTTAGGCTTCTCGCAAATGCCATGGTTTTATATTATAACACATATTCGACGCCATAGGTGTAGATGTTGTGGGATCTATATACCGACTGTATATGTGTATTGAGGGTTTTGGCCCCAATTTTGTAATATAAACACCATATTTTTTGAAATATATAAAAAAGGATCTTCGGCTTTACTTATATTTTACAATGTGTACATTGATTTAATGGTTTTCTTTTCTTTATTAATGTGACAAATGCCAATCTAAAACGTAATTAGCATAGGCATCAGATACATGATTAACACTCCTAGGAATGTAATAATATGTGATAAAATAAAACTGTCGTTCTAAAATACGTACCCGTAGGAATCTTCAGAGTAAATTAGGATCACACACGTGGTAACTTTCGTTCAACTGACATACTAATAACTGGGAATCTAGGTGAACTTGTAAAGAGAGAATACCATGTGAGATAGCATCATGCAAAAGTTCTATGATGACGCTATATTCAGCCACATTATTCATGGATGGCCCTAGGCATATGTCACCTGAAGACACCAACAGACCCTCCAGTAAGTAAGCCACCCAAGCAGCAGAAGCCATGTTCCATGTATGATGAATGGCTCCGTCTGTGAATCCTAGGTAGAGAAAAGACTCCATTGACATATGTCAATAAAGGGAAAACTGGATAATCAAGACAATGACAAAGAGAAAGGGAAAAGATATGTATATACACTAAATTACATTAGTATACAAATATTTCCTCCTAAGCCTAGGGCCCAAGCGTAATATATTTTCAAGTAGAGCCCATTTTTGGGCTCGGCCAACACATTCCCTTCATAATATTCTAACTCATAGGCTCATTTTTCTAGAACATGTCAGACGATATAAGGACCATGCCACATGGGATTAAACTTGCCTGCCCCTAGCAGTTCTTTAGTTTGGTCATATAAAGGACCAAGTCACCCTTAGCGTACAACCGAGGACAGACAAACTTGTTTTACTAGACCTTGACACATTTGTTTTTTGCCTCGATGGTCATAAAGGCGTCCTGACGCTGCTCATCAAGAATCTCTAGGTGCTTAAGGCCTCACTCTAGATTTGAAGTGTCAGGTAGGAGAGTGACTGCCAACTTAAGAGAAAGGATTTCACATTCAATAGGAAGAATCGACTCCACACTGTGCACTAACTGGAAAGGGGAAAAACCGGTGGTAGTCTTAACCATGGTTCGGTATGCCCAAAGCACGGGATATAGCATGATGCGCCAATCAGACTTACTCTGACTAATAGTTTTTTGCAGGATGGTATTGAGAGACTTATTGATGGCCTCTACTTTCCCATTTTCCTAGGGGTAATAAGGGGAGGAATGACCATGTCTAAGCCCCAACTTAGATTCTAGTTCTACCATCATTTTGTTATGAAAGTGACTGCCATGATCAATGACAATCTCACTCACGATACTGAACCGGGTGATAATTTGATTGAATACAAAGAAGGCAACAGTCTTCCCATCGGATTTCATGGTAGGCATAGCTTCAGAACACTTAGTAAAGTAGTTGATGGCCATGATAATATGTTGATTCCCCCCAACCGAAGTTGGGTTGAAATCTACGAAGTCTACCCCCCACTTGGTGAAGGGATTGACGATAATGACTGGGTGAAGAGGGGATGGGTGCGAGTGCATTTTTCGAGTGAACACCTGGCTGGGGTGACACTTCTTAAATTCTTCAATACAATCTTAAATATAGTAGGCTAGAAATAGCCAAATCGCAAGATTTTTTGGGCTATCGCAAGCCCAAATAAGTGACCACCACAAGCGCCTTTGTGGAAATCGTTTAGGACTGACTCGTCTTCTTTGTGATTTAAACAAGGATGTAAGATATCATCTATCCCTTGACGATACAAAGTGTCACCGACAATGGTATACTTCTTAGATTGGTATCTAATACACCGTCGATCATCTTGCTAAAGATGCTGAGTGAACTTCAAGGTATGAATATAGAGAACAATGTCTCCATACCAGAGGTTAGACGACGAGACAAGGAAAATGTGTTCATCCAAAAATAAATCAACATGGATAACATCCTCATGTAATCGTGGAAAATTGGATATTAACTCCGCGAAGACTAGTGATTTCTTGGACTTTTTCGAAGCGAAGTCGAGATCAAACTCTTGTAAAATGACAATCCATTTATTATATTTCCCCCCTTTTATACGTCTCGTGAGGATGTATTGAAATGGATTGACATCAAAAACCACAGTAGTCTTGCAAAGCAATATATAGTGACGTAAATGTTGGACTATGTGAACGGTAGCCAAATCTAGTTTTTCAACGTGAGAGTAATTAAGCTCAGGACCGACTAAATTTAGACTAAGATAGTAGATGACGTGCTCATGGAGCTCATCATCCTATTGAACTAGAACCATACCAATCGTATCTTCAAACGCGACAATATAAATCAAGTAATCTCTATTGTAATCAGTAGATTTCAGCAGAGGGGCCAATACTAAGGCTTTCTTCAAAGCATCGAAAGACTCCTGGGCTCGCTCATCCCAGATATAAGGGGTGTCTTTCTTCAAGAGGTGCATGAAACCCTTAGTGATATTCACATAATTCACTATAAACCGATGCAGAAAGTTAGCTTTCCCCTGTAAACCTTGAAGTTGACTAATCGTGCGCAGAGGAGGCAATTGAAGTATTACCTCAACCTTAAGAGTATCTACCATGATCCTGGTCTCAGAGACTAAAAATCCAAAAAGACAACCAGACTTAACGCAAAATATGCATTTATGAGGGTTCAACTGGATTCTATAGTAACAACATCTTTCAAAAACAAGCTAAAGGTGTATCATATGATCCATTCTCTTGCGGGAGTGAGCAACGAGATCATCAAGGTAGGCTTCGACTATGTGCTTAAGATCATGAAAAGAGAAATTCATGGCACGTTGGAAGGTTTCTCCAGCGTTTTTAAGGCCGAAAGGCATTTTTCGGTATGCAAAATTACCCCAAGGACATATAAATGTCATCTTGTGTCGGTCCTTAGGTTTGATTTGGATTTGTTTATACCCTGAAAATCCATCCATAAAATAAAATATCTCACTTCCCTCACACTCATCGAGAATCCGATCAATGAAAGGTGTGGGGAAGTTATCTTTAGGACAAGCCTTGTTCAGGTCGCAAAAGTCCATACATACATGGATGGTTCCTTGATTTTTATTCATAGGAACGGGGTTGGATAACCATTCGATCAAAGGAACCAGGTAGATGAATCCAACATTAAGTAACTTTTCCACCTCTGCCTTAATAGAAGGGGCTTTCCTAGGATTCACATCTCTAATACATTTTCAAATAGGTTTATCATCCAAGTAAGTTCTAATCTCATGTTCGACAATACGAGGGTTGATCCCTGGCATCTCTTCATATGACCAAGAAAATACATCTCAAAATTCTTTGAAGAGATTGGTGTAGATCAAAATTTCTTCTGGCAAACAATATGCACCTATATTTATGTTTTCAATCTTGCCAGGGGTACGAGAGATATCGATCGAGATGGTAGGATAAATACTTGCCATATTTCTTTCAACATAAATGTCATGCATATCAAGTGGAACTATGACATGGCCGACTATCTCACTCAAAGTAGACCGAAAGTCATCTTGCTCTATTCTTTCAAGACTTGGGAGAAAATAAGATCGTTGATGCATATCATCCCAAGGTCTATTAGAAACATTCATGGCTTCGAGGATGGATTCATCTGAAGGAAAAGTATGATCTAGGATATCATGCAAACAAGACAAAGAGGTGGCCCATACAAGCCTAAGAACAAGATCCTCCTCATCTGTTGGTGAGGTAATATGATCGGGATTGACAAAAGAGTCAAGAACAACCTGATATGCGATCTCTGCTACCGATAGTGGCATGGACATGCCAACATGTGACTGAACTTCACACGACGAAGTCGAGGAAGGTAGGGTCCATGGATCACTAAAATAGGAAGTGCGGAAAGGAATGGACCTCTCTGTCGAAGGAAGCATGTTAGACATGGCGTAAACATGGTGATTCGGTGCCGAGAATTCTAAAGTACCCATAAGGGAGGAATACATTCTGACACCGATATTCTCAGTTGTTGGCTGAGAATTGTCGATCACAGGGATTGACGATCTGACAGATGCATTAGTACTAGAGTATGCAAAGGACAACTGGTTGACCATCACGATCTTCCCTTGATGAGGAAAACAAAGAATATCGAAGATAAATGATATGAAAATGACCATAGCATAGGTCCAATTGTGACCTAGTAACAGGTTATAATCAAGAGGCACATCAACTACCTCTACCTCCATCTCTATTGTCTTCCCACCTAACTGGACCAAAAAGGCAGGGAGAATATCGTGAGGGTGGAAGGAATGACCATCAAATGTAGTCAACATGTTCGCCGACTTGGAAAGGTTCAGAGAACTGAGATATTTCCAACAGACTAGGGACATCACATAGGTGGCATCACCTTCATCAACAACCACACATTTGATGGTATACTTGGAATACTCCACGTGGATTTGGAAAGCCACATGGTAAGGTAAGCGAGGCTTCACATCCATGACATCAAACTTGATAAATTTTGATCCACTGGGTTCTAGAGCTCCTAAGGAAGAGAGTAAGGCATTCCTCTATGAAGGACAGGTCTGGACTACCTCCAAAGCCGACATCGCATAAGGGTTTTCGCCCAGGTCCTCAACAATAGAGTAGTTTTGGGTGGCTCTAGCATTAGGATTGTGGGTAGAGCACTTAAGTACTCCTTTCAGAATATGAGGCGGTGGCTCTGGTTTCTCAATCTGTAAGTTCGTCTATGGAGGAGGAGGGGGAGATTCTAGACCAGATTTAGCTTGTGAAGAGCTATAATCTCTAGAACGAGTGGCTATATCAATTGTCACATTGACCATGTTGATACATACGCAATATCCATCTTGCGGTCATGGGTTTTGACTCCCACCGGTCGCATTTCCGACGTTCGAAGAGCTCGAGGCTAAGTGTTGGTTATGTGGGAATGGATTCGTCAACATAGCGGGAGGTAGATTCAAAATCCTTGCAACCTCCACAAGTTTGGGGAATAAATGTGTAAGGTGGTCATCAGTACAAAGTTTACAAGGAAACTTCACCTTACATTTCTCTCTCTTTTCCTCTCCAGCATTATCATTCAATTTCCCATTATTATCTTTGTCCTTTGAATTATTACCATTTTTCCCACCCTTATGATTATTTTGACCTTTCCTTTTATTCCCGCCTGGTTGCTGGTCACCATTTGGGTTTTTCGACGATTGCACAGAGTGTACATCCACCGAATGAGTCAGTTTGGAAGACACGGATGAATATGGTCCTCCAACAGATTAGTTTAGAGACAAAGTCTTCAAGTGGCTTGTCACCTAGTCTGCGTACTTTACATTGGTGGATCTTACAATGCCATTGACATGAGGTTCGAGTTTTTTCCTAGGGTCGTAACTTGACCGCAGTGCTTCTGGAAGAAGGTGATATAACATCCCAGACTGAGCATATATCAAATCTAGTTGTTGGGCTCTGAAGATAGCTTCTTTCTCAATGTAGACCCTAGAAGTAGTAATGTCCTTCGAGATAGGAGGGTGCAAAGACTTTAGGAACCATTCTAGGAGAAAGGCCAGGGGTATAGGAGTCTTAATCAATTGCCTTCATCTACACCACTCCTGGATATGATCCAAGATATGGGTGATGGTGTCCTGGCGTAAAGTCGACAAAATTTTGAGGCCAACATCATAACAAATGGGAAATTGAAAGTGGTTGAGAAAGACCATCACCAACTAATTAAATGACCCATATGTCCCCCTAGGTAGCTCAATATACCATTGCACAACAACTCCAATGAGAGTGCATTGAAACAATCGTAATCTAATAGAATCATGGTTAAGGGAATTCGATGAGCACCAAAGGTGAAAGGTAGTGATGTGATCACCAAGGTCCTCTCCATTATTACCTTCAAACTTTGGGATGTCTAAAGGAAGCTTTGTGGGGATGGGGGGGCATGTGGGATCATGATTCACTAGGTCATTCATTAACTTAGCCAAATATGGCAGATTAAGCATGGCTAGAAAAGGGAGACGGGGTTGTGAAATCTGGCCCCATCCTCCCGTGAAAGATTGTGCATTGGGAACTGAATTCCACCCAGTATTCTAGTAAGAACCAAATCCCTATCTGGAATTATAAGGCCCTCCTCGGAGATGATTCATATAAGGTGGGTTGGGCGTCATTTTAGTAGGAATGTTCTGATGAGGGTTATGAAAATTTCCCCCAATCGGATTAGATCTGAGATGGGGGTTATAAAAAGTGCCCCCAACCAAATTAGATCCCATTTGGGGGTTTCCCAAAGTGTAAGAATGACCTCCTTTGGGTGGGAACCCAGAGGATTGAAGTGGATTCATCATGCCAAAAGTATTGGTTAGAATTGGCACTGAGGAGGTAGGGATGTAGGATAGAACTTGTCCGCCAAGTTGGTTTTTCCATCCAGCCGTAAAAGGATTAGAACTGTGCTTAAGAGCAGGGACACTTCCTATATTAGGGTTCATCTGGGGGATATGAGAACCACCAAACAAAAATGGAGTGTAAGGAGGCATAGTGCCCCCAAGTCCAATGCTAGTGTTATGGCCAGCAGCTAGGATGGTAGTCGAAAACTATGAAGTGAAGTTAGGCATACCATAGGAAAATGGACTAGAATCCATAAGGATGGACTGAACATTATAACCTGGTGAATAACCAAGACCCCCAAAAGAGTTCAAGGAAAGAGACAAAGAACTAACTACAGGCCGAGCCATAGTACTAGTATGTGCCTCTAGCACTGTAACCATAGTGGTTGCAGGAGTTGAAGGGGTGCCATTAACTATAGTGGGTATGGGAGTCGAAGAACTCCTAGTTTTTTGGAGACTAGATTCAATACTCATCCTTGTGGAACCACAAGTCTGAAAGGTGTATGTATTTGTACCATGCCTAATAAATCTACACCTTTTAGAAGGTAAGAACTCGAAATTCAGTGGTAACTGTAACAACCGATAGGACCAGTAAGGATGTTGGTCCGACTCCACGATGACTTATGACTCTACAAAATAAGAGTATCCTAATGCCAACTAGTATTCAAAGAGGATACCAAAAGTCAAATGACCAATATACATGCAAACAGGCTAAACTGGCTGAGTGACCTCCCTCACTAAAGAAGGTATGTCTCATCCAAGAGGGACTTGAGACTCCCCGCTAAATTTTGGAGGTAACAAAATTAGTTACAGGGGCCCTCGTGGGCTTAATAACCAGTCAGTCAAATCCCCCTGGAGAGGTAATCCTCCATAAAGGTTGTGTGTTGTCCGACCCCTATCTGACCCAGGGTACAAGCAGAATAACGTCTGCAAGTAACTTATGAGATACCTAAGTCAAGCAACTAATAAACCACTATATAACTGATGCAGAAGAGAGCAGTCATAAGTATGGATTACCATATGGGCAGGGTAGCAAAGCCCGAAACCTTGAAATAAATGCCTCTCATGGAGGTATGGGTACTAGCAAGATCCCCAAATACGAATAAATCCACAGAAATATCTCTGACGCTAGGCGAGTATCTGGGGGTTATCCCTTCAACTAAATTTGCACGACCTGGTGATTAACTCCAGTGTGAGCGGAGCCTCCTGATCCTACCAATTATAAAATGGATTTATCAACTCCTTGTCTCAGACACATATGTTGATTTAATTACCTTGGAGAAGTTTACTCACAAAATCCTATCTCAAGGCACTAAATCCTAGACTAGTTTGTGCACCATAAAAATAAAATCATGACTAATCAATTTTAGTTTAAAGCGTAAATTTTATTGGCCGTGATTAATCAAAAGGGTATGGAAGTGAAACTCATGATATTATGACTATGCAAGAAAATAAATATAAATATAATGCAAAGTCTAATTTTAATTTTTCAATGAATGATATGCGTATAAAAACAGTGCAATTTTCAATTTCAACTCTGCAATTTAGAAGTAAAATGCAATCTTTCACTAAATGCACTAAGCTAATGATAAAGATTCAAAAGACAAAAATGCCAAGCAATGTAAAATGCCTATTTTTTTTGTATTTTCAATATATTAAAGAGAAAATGCATGGACTGAAAAGAAACCTGATATATAAATTCTACTATGTATAAACAAAATGACTCAAGAAGAATACCAAGTAGACAAGCAAAAACCTAGAGTTCAAGGACAAATCAAAAATTAAAAATGATGAGAAAGACTATGCCCAAAAATTCAACTCCAAACAGGTTTCTTGTCAACCCAGAGAAGCTCAGCATGCACTATAGAGACCTAAGAAATCTCAACAATAATCAAATCCCACACAACAATCACAAAACCAAACAAACAGGCAAGGAAAAGTGGTATATGCGACTGTTCAGGAAAACAGTGCATATATATGCAGCTTGCAGTGAGACAGTGAGACAACACGTGTGTATACGTGATTGTCAAGGCAAAAGGTGCTTACAGGCTTGAAAACAAGGCCAGACAAGGGTAAAAAAGGATGAAAAACTCAGACCCAGAGTGAACAGAATCTTTCAAGCAATGATATGAAAAGAAACACAAAGGAAAAAGAGCAATGAAAGAAGAAAAAGTACTTCAACCCTTAGAAACAAGATCTCTCCCCAGTGGAGTCACCAATACTGTTACGAGGGGAAAACTCTCTATGGCCAGGGTAAACCACAATAGACAGGTATGACTACAGAAATCTACTCAATTCAAACATATGCTATATGAACCAATGTGCAAGCGAGATGAGGAATAAGCCTACCTCGTTCCAACATTTGATGATGTTCCATTGTTGAGTACTTTGACCCAAATATTTGTACCTACAACAAGTTCTCAATAAACAAGAAAAGAAAGTATATAGTGATAATATAAAGGGGTTAGCACATTAGATAGCATGATCCATTAATAAACATTAAAAATATGCCCATGGATAATAATCATATATTTGCACGATACCAATTGGATGGGAAATGAGTATTTCTATTAATAAATGATCAACAGAAGTGAAAACATTACAGACTTCCATGTCAACACGATTCAAAACCAAGAAACCAAGTTCCTTCCAATTGGGCCTCCACCACTTAAATCCTCCACCAAAGGCAAGCTCATAGAAAAGAGACAATGAGGTTCTCTCAACAATAGGGAAAGAGCTTGGGGGTTGAACACTGTGTTCATACTTGAGGGACAAAGGGATGCAGACTCAATATGAAGTAATTTATCCAGCATAACTTTTCTCTCAAAGTTGAATGCTTTCTCCTCTTTTCCATAACTCGGAATTGTGTTCTTATCACCTTCAAAATGCAACTGAAGGGCCGACTCAGAACGTTTCTAGTATATGGAAGGCCAAGGATCAAAGATATCCTGTTGTGATATGGAAACTCAACTTCATTTTTGTATTTTCTAGCACAAATCCTGATGTACGTGGGTTGTAGTGGAGCAGCCTACGTAAACGCATGTTGTACAATACATAGGGTGCGTATATGTGGAAAAATATGTATTTTTAGCTCTGGATTCATCAAAATGGGATGACAAGTCTGCATAGGGAAATGGAAAAAGGCCCTCTTTGCAAGATAGAAATGGTGAGGAAAATATTTCTATAACACCTGTGTGGTGGGTTTTGTTCTTCTTGTTGATTTAAATGGATTTAGGACCCCTCAACACCCGCCACCAAGAAATAGGGGATATACACCCCTATTTCTACTCCTAGTAGGACTTGGGATTCCATCTCCATGGATTACATGTCTACTTTACCTTCAACCAAGAATGCTAGTGACTTTATCTTCTTGGTCATTGATCGATTCCCTAAGATGGAAATTTTGGCATCCTGCAAGAATAATATCACAACTGAGGCCATCACTAATCTCTTCTTTGAACATGTTTGGGTTCTCTTTCGTCTCCCACTGACCATTATTTTATATCAATATAGTAGGTTCCCGATTACTTTCTTTTCTAGCCTATGGTCAAATATGGACACCAATCTAACCAAATCAACTTCCTTCCAACCACAAACTGATGGAAAAATCGAGGTAGTCAACATGGTGATTTTTCATATCCTAAGGATGTACAATTCCAAACATCCATGCACATGGGATGTGATCCTTCCTTATGTTCAATATAACTACAATAGAGCCCTCCACAATTCTATTGGTCACAACCCTTTTTAGGTGTGCTTGTTGTTCCATCCATTGCCCCCCCTTGATGTATATTTTCCCATTGTAGGTGCACAGGAAGAGTCCTCCCATGCTCGTACCAACGATGATCAAGCAACCAAATTTTTTGAATTAATTTAACACATCCAACAACAAGTTCATGATATTTTTCTAAAATCCAACACCAAGTACAAGTAGTGCCATGATTAACATCGGGTACCACACAATTTCTAGGTGGGAGATAAGTTATGGTTTCATTTGCAGAAAGAGACCCTCAAAAAACCCCATTTGAAGCTCCTCCCACTCTTATACATGCATTACACCATCACCAAGGTTGTGGGTTATAATTATTTTGAATTAAGTGTTCCCCCTTTCCTTGGCGTGCACCCGGTATTTAATGTGGAATTTCTTCAACCATATTTTCCACCTCTCCTAGACACTTCAGACGTGGTTGAGCACTTGGCTCCTACAAAAATCAATATTGAATTCATTGAACAAGTGACATTTTATCGAATCATGGACACCATGAAAGAGAACACCTTCCAATAGAACATCCAACTCTATTGAGCCATCAAAGTGAGTCATCTTCTTCACCAGGGAAAGTGGCTCACAAAGAGTTTGATTCAGCTAAATTTTCCCCATCTAATGAAGGAACATGATGCAATGGGGACCATTACTTCCT
>ML779148.1:346635-365994 GCA_009831015.1 Picea engelmannii | reverse complement strand
CCCACCTATTCCACTAATTCAGGATGGTTCCACATCTTGGCAGTATTTATACAATTGTTTAGGCCCTAAACTTTCGGGGTTGTTTAGAGTTCCTAAACGACATTTTTATTAGTGCAACAATGAATCATATGTTGTTGAAGGAAAATGATATACGATTCACAATTTTTACTTCTCATTTAGAACTTTCTAACTGGCTAACAAACGCCCCAAATGGAGATTGTATTCAAAAGTTACACCCCCGAGAATTTGATGTATCAACTAACCACATTTGGGCCCACATACCTTTTGGCATTTCATCTTCTAGTGTTAGGGTTTTGGATGTTTATGGTTTTCATATTGATGCTTTATGTTAAAAGTCCCTTTTCTTCCTATTTTTAATCAACTTCTTGTGAATGAGCATAGTTGATACACCTCTCACATCAAGGATAAGCTACCACCATTCTATATAGCTTGTGTGCTTCATATTTTACAGTCTTTTGTATTTCAAACAGTCATTATTAGAATCTAAGTTCAAATGTAGTATTATGTCTCTTGTAATATCTCTCTGTGTTTATTTTTTATATCTCTACCTTCATGTCATTCTCAATATAATTTCAATCAATGTATGAACTTTTTCAAAAAACAAGTAACATAAAGGAGACTTGAACTCAATGCCTCTTACCTAATAATGCAATTTTAACCAAGTGAGCTAGTGCAAAACACATTATATTGTTAAGGAGGATAGGGGGTGTTGTTTTTATTGTTGTTGTGGAAGGATACCCTGGAGAGAATGCTCATAAAAAATATCTTTTCACACAATAAAAAAATTATTCTTCTCGATGGAACAAAAGGTTAGATCTTGGTTATCTTATCTACAAAATGCAAGTTTTCCCTATGTTTCTGATTTACTGAGATCACACAAAGAACAGATAAAGAGCATAGCAGATAGGAAAACCATTTCCACTCTATTTCTTATTTTCCAAGATTGCACAGAGCACAAGGAAATAAGCATATGCATATTGAAAATACTAGCAACCCGGAAAAAAAATAGAAAACGAGAATGTTATCTCTATAAATATTTAAAGGGTGTATTTAGGATTTATACCTCCAAATATGACTGAAATGGTTGCAGCTTGGGGGAAAAAAACCTTTTTGAGTGAAATAAAATGAGTTCCTAACTGAAAGAATCTTTTTGGACATAACAGAACAATCCTCTTAGGCTAGAAATGTACATAATTGGAAGAAACTAGATATGCGGAAAAACTGCTTCACGATATCGATATACAATAGGAGAGGATCTTAAAATGTGCTCTGCTACCATGTTATAAAACAAAATTATTCCAACAAAGGATGAACACCTTCAGTAACCTCTCACACAACTATATCAAACATCAACACATTGATGTTTTTACATGGTAAAACCCTTGTGGGGAAGCATCCACGACCCTAACTAACACGACCACTTGGAGCAATTTATTAATGAAAAAACAAGTATTACAAATATTTTTACAAGAGAGTTCCTCACAATCGATGATTGACAAATTACCCTCCATGCTCTTTAAATAGATATCATGGACCAATTATGTGTTTAGCCACAAGTCAATGTAGTCATTAAGATTGAGGAGAATATGAACCATCGAATCACTCTATGTTAGGAAAATATCATGATTGTTAGATTACCTAACTAAAAATAAATATTAATACATACTAAAGAAACACACTTTTACCTAACAACACATTAGACAAAGTTGATCTTAGATAACTCCTAAGTGTCTAAATATCCTAACATCTTCTACCCAAAACCACCTAATGACACTGACATACTCAATAATAGGCCAATGATACTCTCCAGACTCAATGTGTGTTTTTTCAAGGAATCCTTATTATCCCTAGATGGATATAATATTCCTTTAGGGAATATTGTTATGTTTCCTCCCTTGGCCATGTCCAAGGCCCCAAGACCCATGGACCCTACTGAGTGCTAAAATATGTTAGTGGTACCTATATACCCAATTAGATGTAAAAAATGCCATGATTAGGTCATTTATGTGGGAGGAGGTGAGAGAGGGTGAGAAGGGAAGAGAGGATGTGGTGGGATAAGGAAGTGAGAAGAGGAAAAGGGACGATAGGTAGGGGAGGGGGAGTGGTGAGAATGGAGGAAAGGAGGGAAAACCATAAGAGGTTTGGGATAGGAGGTTATAAGAGAGGGGATGTGGATTGGAATAGGAGGTATATGGTAATGGGGGGGGTGGTAATAAATGATATGAGGAAGGATAGAATGGGGGGATGATATAGGAAAAATGGTATGCTAGAGAGGAGGAGAGGAGGAGAGGGTGGGATAGAGGGGAAACGGCTATGTGATGGGATAAGGGAGGTTGGAGATGAGGAGTAGAGGGGATGGAGGGGCCAAAGGGGTTGGGAGAGGAGGTGGGTGAAGAGGGAAGGTGGATGGGTATGGATGGAAAAGTGGAGAGGTGTGAGAAGAGGGGGATATAGGTGATAGAATGATAGGTGGGAATGAATAAGTGTTTCGTCATAGGAAAATGTGGGAGGAGGATGAGAAGAGGAACAATTTGGTTGGGGAGGGGAGGGATATAGATAATAGTAGGATATATGAGAGACAAGAGTGGTATTAGGGTG
The DNA here is from genome assembly GCA_009831015.1 of Picea engelmannii. Taxonomy (NCBI): domain Eukaryota; kingdom Viridiplantae; phylum Streptophyta; class Pinopsida; order Pinales; family Pinaceae; genus Picea; species Picea engelmannii. The sequence goes on along the minus strand of ML779148.1, from coordinate 363,375 downwards.
AGACCAGGAGAGGTGGGCATGATGGAGTGGGGAAAGAGGGGAAAAGGGATAGGAGGTCAAAAGAGGTAGATCATTCCTAGGGCCTTAAGACACATACTTTTTTATCAAAGGCACCTAGTGGCACCAACATCCATAGTAATAGGCCAATGATAATAAAATGGCCATGTATTGTTTTTTGAGGCATACTTCTTAGCCCTAGATGGATAGAAGCTTATTTTAGGAACTAATGTTAATATTTCCTTCCTTGACCATGCCCAAGGTCTGGAGACCCATACCCATTCCCACTATCTCCTATTGGTGCAAAGTTGTCAGACCAGGGTCCTCTTTAGGTTACCAACAAAAGGGTACCAATGTAGTCTTGTGCGCTGGCATTTTCATCTTTCAAAAGGGAAAACATTTTCACCTGAAATGCGACCGAGACATGAGAATTAGGGAAGGGTAAGAAGAATGCTTAGTTAAATATAAAATTTATCAATATTACTACCATTCTTGCGCAATATAGATTAACTAGATTATAATCATTAACAACTTATTACCCAACACAAAAGAACAGAGTTGTGAAAAACATCATAAAGAAATAAAGAAGCATAACACATAAGAGACAGAACATAATATCATTCCATGCAAACATAAATCATCATAGTCGGGGGTCTTCTTTCTTAAAATTTGATCTCCATCAGTATTCTATTATAACATAGGCCTTACTCAAAATACATGTGCTTATTATATTAGTCATATACAAATTCACACTAGAGTGTACCAAAAGGTACATATCAAAACAATACCAAACCAGAACATATTCTCTCTAGTCCCTTCCCCTTTCTACCTATACAGTAATACGATAATAGTTCTCCTTACATTCCTCAGTTGGTGAAAAACCCGGTTCTTCTTACCCTACTCTCCTTACCCAACCCAACTACAATAAAATACTTTCTTTTTTATTTAGAACTTGTGGGCTCTCTTCTATTCTTGATTTTGATTCAACTACTCTTCCCAAAACTGATTGTACACTAGCCTCTAACAATTTTCTATTCCAACACCTTTCTGGTGCATGCTCTTTTTCTCAACCTTATTTTTCTTCCTTTTCTTGTTTTTCTGACTCCATGGTAGCTTTTGAAACTTCTATTCATCAAAATGAAGGTCCCAACAAGCCCTAACCACAATCCTTGACTCACCTCGAGTCAATTCTTTGGTTCTTCCATGGTCTCTAATATGGCCTGTCATCCTTCTATGGATTTTCTTTCTTCTTGGGGATTGCTTCCATCCTTGACTCGAGATTTTTATTCCTTTTCTCCTTCAAACGAAGGGACGAACTTTGGCACTAGTTCCAAGGATTTCTCCCTAATCTCCTGAAAATTTTCAATTTTGTCTTGCCACTTCCTGGCAAGCAATGAGGCTTCTACTACAAACTATTGAGTTTCACTGGTGATGAACTCCTTTGGCTTTGATGCGATATGACAATTCCATTCTTCATTTTCTAGTGTCTCTACCAGATGCATATGGAGGTATCCATTTTGTAGTACTGGGTGAAAGTATATTAATTCCTTCTTGGCCATTGTTTGAGATTCAAATAGGGAATTTGAAGTGTTTTTGACGTGCTATATCTCATAAAACTTTTCTTGTTGTTCCAGGGGATCCTATGCTTTGGTGGATTCTTTGTTAAGGGTTTAGATTTTCATGCATATTTCGTCAAGCGCTTGGTTGTGTCAAGTTATCACACCCATCCAATCACCGACTTCCTTGAATATGGTATTGTAGTCAACGATCTTCTTATGAAACACATCTCTGGAATCATTTCCTTCCAGGAAAACCCTTTCTAGTTGTTGTTGGAGTTGTTTGGATTATGCCTTGACCTTCAACTTCATTCCCTCCAACTGCTCTCGGGGGTCCTATTCTCGATCGACCACCACCTACGATTCTTCCTGGACTAATTCGAGATGCTTTTCTGGCTCTTTAATTGTGCTAAACTACGGAAGCTAAGGTGCTTCTTTCCTGAAAGTTAGCCAGACCTCTGTTAACTTTCCCTTCATTTTCTCCATTTTCTTCTCTGCAATGGAGTTTTAAATATTCATCATGTGTCATTTTTTTTGTTCCATCATGCCTTCCTGTATCCATAATTCATTTTCTTTTCATATTGTTGAATCTGTTTCTCCAAGTGATCAATAGAGGCTCTGATCAAGCCTACTAGTTGCGGTGTCGACAACTGAGTTATTTCATTGGATGTGACTATATCTTCCCATAGGATTCTAATTTGAAGTGGAGGCTCGTTGGCCATGTCTTGTTCTAAGGGTGCATCAACCTATTATTATCCCTGGGATGGTCCCTGCAACTACTGGGCCAGTTTTTTCTTCAACAATATCAGAAGTAAAGGGATAACTTCCTTCTGTGCCAGGAAGATCTATAACAATTTTGAGAATTGTTGTGGGTATTGGACTACTATATATAACTTCTCTTTCAATGATGTTTTTCTCTATCTTGAATGAGTCTCCTGTGGTGCTTGAGACTCCAGCTCTTGTTGATTTACTATCCTTGTTGTGAGTGGGACTTCTAGGGTCCCATCTCAACCTAGCAGAACCTCAGTGATAATATCTTGTCTTGAAGACTGAGAACCTAGAAATCGGACGTGTGGGAATTGGGTGAGTTCTAGCATTGGTGATTGTTGGCTCTCCATAGAGGGAAGCATTATTGGAGTGGATATTGATGGAACATTTGACTAGCTCATCATAGTAGCACCTGAAAGGAGAAGAAGCCCCCATCTCTCACAAAATCCCTATGTCACACCCATTTTAAATTTCTATGTGAAACGTCTGGTGTCACACCTATCTTAGCTTTTTGTGTGATATGTTTTTCATGTATGACATCCTTTTAAACTTTCAGTGTGAAATTATTTGGAGTGTATCACACCAAAAAATTCTTTGAGTGGACACACCCTATGTTGTAGCCTTATAAAATTTATGTGTGTCGTTTTGCACCTCTAAAAACTTTGGTTGTGCCATATCACATCTCTTAAAAAAAATTGGATGATGTACTATATGTGTTACAAAATTTTAAAATTTGGTAGTGATAAATCCATTTAACACTTTGTCTTATGTAGCTTCATGGAATTTTGTGTTGTGTGTACCTATTTAAAACCTTGGAATGATGCAAAAACCAAAAATAACTTTCCTCATGTGTATCGCATGGAAACGATTTTGGGTGTGACATGTCAAGATTTTGGAATATTTGAGGAAGTGATATGTATCGCATGAAAATAAACTTTTCCATGGTGTGATATATTTCAAAAAAGAAAATTTTTGAGTGATGTGACACGTCGCGACAAAATAACTTTAAGTGCAATATAGCATGTCACGATAGAAATAACTTTGAGTGTGATATGATGCATCATAACCAAAGTAATTTTCAATGAGATATGACATGTCACGGCATAAATAACTTTGAGTTCGATATGATGCATCATGAGAAAATTAACTTTAAATGTGATACATTTTTTCATGACCAAGGGAATTTTTGAGTGCAATAAAACATGAGCAATTAAATTTCTGGAAGATCCAAAAATGTCAGTTTTGCACAAGTTTTGGAAGAATTCCTAAGGGGAAAAAATAATTTCTTAGAGGTTGAGGAAAAAATCAAATAAAACCTTTGAGGAGCCTATTGAGATCAGAGAGAAGAGAACCTGCATAAGCTTGATGAGAAAAAAATTCAAAATAGAGGAAGAGAATGTACAGTAACGTTCATGAAGGGCCAAAAAGAAGTATCCAAAGTGGTCTCCTTATGGCATATATTTAAGCACGACCCTCACGAGAAGACATTTTGAAGAAGTCTACAAAAATCCTTAGAAATATGGTTAAGTGGTTAAATGATAAAGAATCCCCAAAGGTGTTGCAAACAAGAAGTTACAGGTCGACCCTAAAGTTAAATAAAGAAAGTGAAAACAAGAAGTTACACGTCATCGCTAAAAAGTTAAGAAAAGGAAGTACTTGAAAAAGTATAAATACACATCAAAGAGCCTCTCATTATCAACAAATGTGGAATGGAGATAGCATAAGTGGGTATGCACTTTTGTTAGGAATATTAGTGAAGTTCAATAAAGGAAAAGTCAACGAGATCGAAGTGTACAAAGCTTTCTGAGGTCATTCACTATGTACAGATCTTTTTGAGGTCATCCACAGGTCGAAGAGGAGCAAGGAATGTATATCTACAAGTCATAATGGAGAAAAACATAGATGTCCGATGGTTGACGGTAGATAAAAGTGTCGATCTGTGTTTTTGGGTAGGTACAAGATGAAATGTGACATCACCAAGCTATTCATGTGAATCTACAGTAGACCAAGACAGTTTTGGAACTTGGCTATGATAGGTTGATTCTTTTATATATACATATTTAATGGTGCAAGGAAGGGGCAAGGAAAGGGGGTTGTAGCCTCCTTCTAGTTGGAGTTGGAGAATCTAAGGAGTTGTATCTTCCTTCAGGTTGGAGCCTCTAAACTAGGGGGTTGGTGCCTTCTTCTAGTTGGTGCTGGAAAATATTGGAAGTTGTAGCTTCCTTTGAATGTAATATTTTTATTAAATAAGAAAAATATTTCGTATATTTCCACATAAATATATTGTGCAGTGTGTATTTATTCTTCTGATCCTATTGTGTATTGGATACATTATTTGATTGAAAAATAAATTTGTTAAAAGTGCTAAATTGTACTTGATATTGATCCACCCTCCCTCTCAGTATTATTGATTGGTATTAGAGTAGGTTATCTTCAGAATAGTCTAATCACTGGATGGAAGATCGTGAGATAAAATGGAATGCCACATTCCAAATGGGATTCCACCATTTGATGGAAACAATTATGATACCGGAGCAACATAATTCAAAATTAATTGAAATCTTTGGGAGTAGATATCTGGCTCTCAGTTGTAAATGGCTATAAATTTCTAAAAAAAACTCCAACTGATCCAGATGAGAAGAAATTAATGAGTTGTAATTCAAAGGCTAGGCATGTTATCGTGAGTGGATTGACACCAACTATTTATAGTAAGGTGATGGGTTGAAACACAACTAAAGAGGTTTGGGGAAAACCTAAAAACATTTATGAAGGCAATCTGAAAGTCAATCAGGTCAAGCTCCAACGACACAGAGCATAGTTTCAAAATATGAAAATGGATGAAAAAGAAGATATTGTAACCTATTTGCTCATATTAAATGAAGTTGTCAATTCCATCAGAGGATTAGGAGAACAATTTGAAGAATCCTTGGTTGTACAAAATGTGTTAAGATCACTTCCTTCGATATATGATGCCAAGGTCTCGACCATTAAAGAAACTAGGGATTTGACCAAAATGACAATGGATGAGCTACATGGGATCCTCACAGCATATGAAATGAGAAAAAATACATAAAATGAATAGAAAAACATAGAATAAGCTTTTAAATCCAAGAATAAAACAAGGAAAAACAACACAAGGTAGAAGAAAACCCAAGTGATGATTCAAATGAAGAAGAAGCACATTTCGTAAGGAATCTCAAGAGGGGAACCAAAAAATATAAAAGTAAGATACCTTTTAAATGCTTCGATTTTGGTAGAATATGACACTATGCTAAGAAATTTCATTTTTAAGAAAATAAAATCGTCCACAATAAAAATAGCCTTTACTCTAAGGAGGACAATAGTTCTTCAGATGAAAGATATGGATAAGAAAGGGATGTAAGGGAAGTTATCTTCATAACTCAAGAAAATCAAAATGATGACCATGAAATCAATTATGGAGAAGAGTCTAATGAAGAGACCGAAGAAACAAACATAGATCCTTTCTAGGGAGGCAAAGACTTCACAGAAATTGAACAGGGAGATGATGAGAATATGGAAAAATTGAAGCATGCTGGAAAAAAAATAGCAAGCTCAAAAAAAAAAAAATAGATAATTAAAAAACAAATTGAGTAGTTGCGAACAAAAGAATCATGATCTTGAAAATACAATTAACAACTTGAAGGAGTAGTTAGATAAGAAGAATGAAGATTATGAGAAATCAATAGAAAAATTGGATCACACAAGAAAGGAGCTAACATTGAAAATCGAAAAATTGGAGAAATTTGAAAGAAGTACGGAAAAGTTATATTAAATTCTTAGCAATCATAGATCACCTACCAATAAGATAGGACTTGGATACAATAACATTTTGAAGACAAGAGACACAGATAAAAAGGACAAGAAATATTAAGGAAATTCTAGAACCTATGAAAATACCTTAAGAAGTGGAATCAACAATAAAAATGGAGTTGAAGAACAACATGAACATGACACCTCTAGCTAGAATAGAAGATCATAATTCAAAAGGGGTGAGACACCAAGAAGGTCCTTTCCTACTAGGTATGAGAATATTTTTCTTGGTCATTGTTATACTTGCTAAAACTATGGACACAAAGCAATTCATTGTAAAATCATCGCAAGAAACATCTTATTAGAAACATAAATGATTATGGATATCCAAGGGAAAATCATGTAAACAATAGATCTGGAAATTTTTATGGATCTATCAACAAAAATTACAATCCATTTGATCCATTGATGGATCAAAATATTCTATACTACAAATGCAATAATCTTGGTCACAAAGAATGTGATTGCAAATATATGAAAAAAGATTATCCCGTTAGCACTCTGTAAATTTTGTCTGGTTGAATAGACAAACGATAGAGGTAATTGTTTCAACCAACTTTAGAGATGAGGCACTAGCCTTCTCAACTCAGAGAGGGCTCTCTCATGTCACTTGATGTTTCTTTGGAAATCAGTGGCTAGATTTGGTTTGTTTTGGGGGTTTTTAATAAAGTTGTTGGAAAGGAAGGGGAGGAACACTTTGGGCTATGGAGTCAAAATTCTGAAATTGAATGAAAACATTGACTAGCCTGTAGAACTCTCCAAAGGATAAAGGCTAAATGAGGCAATGAATCTGAGTTATAACTTGAATTTAATTAGAGTGGTAAGAGGAAAGAGAAACATATAACTTCATCAGAGTATTCCGAAAATGAATTATGAATTAGCTAAGAGGAAACATACATAGTTTAAATTGCTCAAGCCAAGAGCATCAAATGATGAATTCTGGGCTTTTAACTCTCCAATTTAAATAGAAAAAAAAATGTATATGGCATAAAAGATTAAAAGAAACAAATATAATGAGGGAAGACAAAGCTCATATCACCACCATTAGAATCTTTTCATAGAGACTTCAAAGTTGCTGCATATGTATTCAATTCAGCCCTAGAAAATTACAATGAAGTTCAGAACAACTAGAACTATGCCCTTGCACTTCTGCCCACCACTTAATACACTCAGATCCTGTAATACGTATACAATTCGAGTTCCTTTGGTGTGTAACTGATTACAATAACTGAAATGAAACGTTTCAACTTCTACAATGATTACAAATGACACTTTTCAGAAAAATGTTTCATGATCCCTACAGATTCCTCTGACGCTCCAGCTCCTTCCTCTGCCATGTTCTCTTTGAAATTTCACTCATACTCTTTCAAATATAATTGCATTTATCCATATTCTCACAATACATTTGAAATAAAAAATAATTCCCAAATATTTTCTATCTTGTAGAATTAAATTTCCATAATTTAATTCATGCCCGTGGTTCTTTAAAACCATGTCTTGTTTTTCCCAATTCACCATTTCACTGTAAAAAACATTTACTGTTACCATTTCACATGAAAAACATTTACTGTGTTATGTTTTTCCAATTTACCGTTTCACTGTGAAAAAAACATTTACTGTGTGTTTTTTCCAATTTATCGTCTTTGGTAAAATGCCTTTTATCTTCTTCTTTTATTTATTAAAACATTTGGATAAAGAATTATCTGGGTCTTCTTTCACGTGCATCTTCCCATTTAAATCCTTTTTCATGGAAATAAAAATTAATCTCTTTGATTTGTAAAATGTGAATTTTACCTCTATAAAACAATTTCACCGCGAGGAAGAATTCATTTTATTGGAAATCCCATAATCATTATTGAAATGTACTCCTAGAAAAATGTCACACATAAACCATATGATAAATGTTTGCATTTATTACATCGCGCTTTGGCTGGAGTGGTTTAATACAAACTGTTTTTACCTCTGATGTGCTCCACGTAAAAACACGTGTCTAGGAAAGAAACCACGGTAGTATTCCCCGAACCAACTTCGCATAATTAAACTTCATGCTATTTCGCCACACGATATGTGCCTTAACCATTGATCCAGGTCGTTTCAAGATATATAGTCTCCTGGGTCCTACCTTTCGTGCCTCGGCCATATTTTTCTATATGCCTCCATATGTGACCTTATCCCCCAAACTATCATGCTTCCACAGCGATGTAGCTCTTCGCTAAATTTTAGAGACTTGGATCCTATCTGAAAATTGTTATGGTCATAACAAATCCTATGCCAACCATATTATGGAAAAGGAAAGAGAATCCAAACAAGGAAAATTTTTGATTAGCACTGATTTTTGAAGATAACTAAGATGAATGATACATAGATAGTGGTTTCTCAACACACATGACTGGGGATCGAAGCAAATTCATCAGCCTAAATAAAGAGAAAAGTGGCAAAGTGGCATTTGGAAATGACTCCTCTGTCAAAATAGTTGGAAAATGTGTAATGAGTCTTGGAAGTGAAAATGTAAAAGAAGAAAATGTCTTACTGGTTGAAGAGTTGAAGCATAATCTCCTTAGTTTCAGTAAAATATGTGATCAAGGATACAATCTTAAGTTTGACTCATGAATATGTGAAATCAGAGAAGAATACTCAGGAAAACGGGTTGCAACAACAATAAGAATACCAAATAAGATATACATCCTAGACAAAGAGGAAAGAAAGAAAATTGAAGTCACACAAAAGAGATCCAAGGAATGAAAGGATAAGAAGACAAAAAAGGAAGGAGAATTATTATTGAGCACCATGGGGGAGAATCCCTAAAGAGAACAGTCACCCTTTTCCATTGATGTCAAAGGGGGAGAGAACAATCAAGACCATGATGAAATGGGTGTATATTTTAACCTTGTACAATATTTTACTGCAAACATATTTTCAATAAAAGAACATAAAAGATACAATGAAAAATGCACACATTACACAGATATTTTTTCCCTGGAAACCCAAATCGAGAAAACCAACATATTCTATATTCATTCATAGTGATACATTGTTTACAATACAATATACATATAGGATCCAGCGGCATCCAAAACCCTAATCCAATGACCTGGATTAGTCAAAAACCCTAATTCCTTAACCAAAAATAGAAAAACATCGACAAAAACCATGTGCCAAAAAAACTGCCCAACAATAGACATGAAAATCGAGGTGACATGAAAAACGAAGAAAAATTGTGACACGTTTCTCGAGGAAAAAAAATTCTCAAGGGAATTTCCATCGAACCCCATGCATGGGGGCTATCAACCTCCTACAACTCTCAAAGGGAGGGCCTAGTGCCCCCCCCTAAAACCCCCTTGCAAGATCGGTGCAACGTAGAAGACACTAGGGCTAGTCATGCAAAGAATATAACACATACCTAACATTCTCCCACTTGTTGTTTTCTTTTCATGCTGGGGGTTACAGGGTCACATAGTCAACAATATAGGGAAACAATTCCCATGGATCCTCTACACCAAGAGAACTTCTCAATGCTCACATATTTTGTTAATGAATCTACAACATTCTTCAAAGTTCCCACCTTCATCAACACCACTTTATTTTTGTCAACAATGTCTCTCACAAAGTGATATTGAATATCAATATGATTTGTCTTTGAATGACAAGCCGGGTTCTTTACCAACAAATTGCACTCTGAATATCACAATATATCATTACAACTTGTTGTACCAACCCAATACCATAACACAATATTTGTAACCATAGTGTTTCCTTACTTGCATGAGTGGTTTCCATGTATTCAACTTCTATAGTTGAAATTTCCACTACAACCTATCTTTTCCTCATCCAAATGATTGCTACTCCAAACAAGTTAAACACATACCCGATTGTAGATCTCCTATGATCCATATCTCCATCCCAGTATGCATCGAAAAAGACATATATGTCCAACACTCTGCCCAATCCTAGTCTTCCTTGGTAGCACAATCCATATCTAGTGGTGCCACGCAAATACCAGAAACCCTTTTTACTATTGTCCAATGATCCTTCTCTGGTTTTGACATATACCTGCTCAAAATGCCCACTGCATGTGAAATGGTCATTCTAGTACAAACCATTGCATACATCAAACTTCCAACTGCACTCATATATGGAACATGAGACATGTCCTCCTCCTCTTCCTGTGTCTTGGGACACTGATCCACATACAACTTTACACCAACAGGAATAGGGACCTTAACCGGTTTACATTCCTGAATATTAAACCTCTACAATATTGTCTCGACATATTTTTTCTGATTTAACTAGATTTTCCTATTTTTTCGATCTCTTTTAATTTCCATGCCCAAAATCAAATTTGAAGCACCGAGATCCTTCATGTAAAATTTAGAGAAAACTTGAGTTTTCACATCCTGGATAATCTCCTTGTTGTTTCCTATCAGTAACATGTCATCCACATACAAGACCAAATAAATCAAATGATCAACAAATAATTTAAAATACACATAATGATCCTCCTTGGTGATTGTTTTAAACCATACATGGACTTTTTCAGCTTGCATACTAGCTCCTTCTTTCCCTTCACAACAAATCCTTTTGGATGCTTCATGTAGATTTCTTCTTCTAGATCCCCATGTAGGAATGTTGTCTTCACATCCATCTGTTCTATTTCGAAATAAAATGCAATAGTAATAGATAAAAAAAATATTATAGAAGTTAACCTGGCGACAGGAGAAAAAATCTCACGAAAATCAATTCTCTCAACTTGGGAATAACCATTTGCTACTAACCGAGCTTTGTATTTCTCCACTTTTCCTTCTACATTCATCTTCTTTTTAAATACCCATTTCCTTCCAATGGGATTTATTCCAATAAAAAAATCCACTAGATCCTAAGCCTCATTCTTATCCAAGGTTTCCATTTCTTCATCCATGGAATTTTTCCAAAGATTTACATCCTCTGAATCCACTGCCCCCCTAATAGTTCTAGTATCATCATCATTAATAAATAGAGAAAAAATTGAATAATATTTTTTATCTATTAATCCCCCCACCCTCATATATGAGGGCAGGGTGGGGAGAGATAGAAATCAGAGGGAGTATACCTTTCTAGTAGCCTTTTTGCTTGAACCAATCTCCTCAATACTGGAGTATGAGGATCTTCTTCTTATGATTCATGTTCTTCTATAGAGTTTGATTCATCATCCTTTAAATCAAACTCTATTTTCTCTGGTTCTTCCTTACTTGGTAGGAATTCCTGTTTAAAAACATCCTTCATTTCTCTAAATACCACATCTCAACTATACACAACCTTATTATTTTATGGGTTCCAAATCTTATAGCCTTTGAGACCATATTTATACCCAATAAAGATACATTTTTCATCCTTCTTATCTAGCTTACTCATGTTTTCCTTTGGAACATGAACATATGCCTCACAACCAAATACCCTGAGATGTGTGAGAGAAGGATTCTTACCAATCCATACCTCTTATGGAGTATTTTTATCCAACACTGATGAGGGTGATCTGTTGACCAGGTAACATGCAATACCCACTGTCTCTTCCCATAATTCTTTCCATAATCTGGCACCACTGAGCATGAACCTTGATTTTTCCATCAACGTCATGTTCATCATTTCTGCAACTCCATTCTGTTGAGGTTTATATGGAGTATTCTTCTACCTTTATATACCAAATTTCTTACAAATTATTCAAATTCATTCCCGCAGAACTCTTCACCATTATCTATTCTCAACACCTTAATTATTTTCTCTGTTTGATTCTCAACAAGAGACTTAAAATTTTTAAACATGTCAAAGACTTCATATTTATTCCTGAGGAAATATATCCAAGTATTCCTCTAGAATTCATCTATAAATGACACATAGTACACAAATTTTCCCAATGATGGAACCGACATAGGTCCAAACACATCACTCTAAACTAGTTGTAAAATTCCTTCTTCCCTCGTTGCACTAGAGGGGAATCTTACCCAATTCTTGTTCCCATATACACAATGTTCAAAAAAATCAAAATCCAGATAGCAGTTAGACATACCTTCAAGCATATCTCTATTGTGTAGTAGTCGAAAACACTTCCCTCTAATATCCCCAATCTTTGATTCCACGACATAACCTTTTCTCCAGAGACTGTAGGAGTTCTTTCTTCTTCAACTCCAATATCAAGAACAATGGAACTATTACCCCCATCACTAATGGTTCTTCCTTGCATCTTATACATAGTTCCAAACCGAACTCACTTCAACAACACCATTTCTCCTCGAACCATCATGCATGTTTCTTTTTAAAATATTGTTTTTACCCCTGCATCGTCCATTTTTCTTACAAAAATCAAATTTATGGCCAAACTTGGGATGTGCAGAACACCAGGTAGTGTTCTAATTATTCCATCTATGAGCCTCAAATTGACTTTTCCTCATCATGTGATTTTGGTTGTCGAGTCATCACCTAGGAAAATATTGTCTCCATCATACCTTTCATATTCATAGAGCCACTCCCTATGGGGAATCATTTGAACGGATGCACCTAATTCAACCAACCATGCATCATGATCTGGATGTGTGCTTGAAGAATCCAAGTACACATCCCCTCATTTTTCCTTGGAGGTATTTTCTTATGTAGAAGGAGATTCTTTAGATCCCTTCTTCTTCTCAATTTTGGATCTACATTGCTTCTTATAGTGCCCTTCTTTTTCACATGTCCAACATACCTTTAAAAGATTTCCAGGAGATTTATATCTACCCTTAGACTTCGATCTCCCACTTGAGGACTTAGATCTATTTCTTTCCTGGGAGCGTCCTCTTGCAAATAATGAATATGTGTTTTGTCCTTCCATGTTATTTCGTCTCATCTCCTCCGAGAACAAGGATGAGACCACTTCATCAAACCTCAAGTAAGTTGTATTACTACCTATGGCCACAACAAGACTATACCACGAGTCTGGTAAAAATCACAATATTAAACTAATACACTTATCTTCATCTGAAATTTTAATCTCAACATATACTAACTGACTTACCATAGTATTGAAGGCGTTCAAATGCTCTGCCACTGAGTCTCCATCTCTCTAATACCCCTAGGATGAACCCCAAATTTTAAATGCAAATGTACTTAAGTTGGTCAGTTGTTTTATATCATTTTTCATGCACCTTTCATGGTATAGTGCACACATGTACTGTGCACTAAAATGATGAAGTGTGCACATTCTAGGATACCATGCACAACAAACTTAAGTTCGCGTGATTTTGAGGCTAGGGATCCTTTGTGTATATGTTGTGTTTTATAGGCCGGTGAGATAATTATTATAATCTAGCAGGCTTATGTGTTGAATTAGGCCAGAGAGCCAAGATGTTAAAGTCTAGTGAGCCTATTTTTGTATATGTATTATCATTAATATAATACATCTCTACTCATAGAATGACCACGATAAAAGAGTATGGGGGACTAAACTCCACTAGTTAGAGAAAGGGGGATAAAAGTTAGGGATAAGGGGATAAGTTAGGGAGCTTAAGCGAAAAAGAAATATTATATTAATATTCCTTAAAGTATAAAGTATGGATAATTATTTTATCCTAATTTCTAAGGATGGGGACAAGTGGGCCAAAGTAGTTCTCAACATGAAAAGTGTCAAGTTGGGAACATGCATACATATAGTTTGGACTTAGTGCATTTTCCATTCATTCTATCATCATTCACTGACTCATTCAACTGTCCTCCGTACCTTTTTGTTACTATCATTGTACTTGTATTGTACCCATACATGTACCTACACCTATACCTGATTAGCTCAGGGTATGGACAAAAGAAGCGGATTGTTAGGCCCATGGGATATTGAAGAGGCGGGTTGTCAGGCCTATGAGAAATTCTCTCTAGGTGAGAGAATTGTTGGGAATTGATTTCCCAAAGGTTCCAAACTGCAGCTATAGGGATCTGAGACTTCCTGTCTAGCCTGTTGTTGAAGCCCCAGAAAGGAAGTGGGTCAATCAAAGGAATTTTAAGAAGAGAAGGGGCACACTTCCTGGGGTGGGACATGAATGTGGGGAATGAGGGACTGTAGGTTTTTTTTTTGAGTTGGCAATTGTGACAAAGTTTTTATGTTTGTATGAGATACATCACCCTGGTTAGGAATCACTTTACCTAGGTGGAGTTTAGTCCCAGCTTGGGGGTGACCCATTGTTGAGAGTGATCAGCAGCGTGGTCTAAGGCTGGGAGGTTCATGGAAGGTGTGCACGCAGTTGGTGATATTTTTACCAAGATAAGTGTCAATTATGTGTTAAATTACATGTTGCATTATTATTTATGTGTATTTTTATGGGTTTTTCTTTTGTGTGTTGCAAGTGTATTTTTATTATTATTCTATATGAATCTGTGCATTTGCATAATGTATTTGTTTGTTTAAAATTTTATATATAAAGTTCCACACGAATTTCTATGTGTATATGTTTTAATTTTGTATACAATTCAAAAGTTTGTATGTGGCATTACCCAGTTGGATGTTGGGGATGTTACAATATTGTATCAGAGCTCCAATTTTCAACACTAAGCTTGGATGGGCTGAGCAAGTTGAATTGAAGTGAAATTTCACAAAGAATTGTTTCGAAGTGGCCAAATTTCAAGTTACAAAGTGTCCATGGTAAAAAGTAGAAGCAATTTCATGGAATTGGGAAAAAGCCCCAATTTATGTTGTTAAATTCATGGGAAAATTGAGAAATTTGGCCAAGTGGTGAGATATTCTTAATTTAATATATTTTGTAGAAAATTGAGACCTATAATTGGTTGAATTTGAAGTTACAGGGAAGCCATGACAGATGGAGCGAGATTAGTTGATTAAAATTCTCAATTCGTGAATTGATTTTGAAAAACAAAATCGTTCCAGGAATGTCAACCAACAATTATTTATTGTTATAGAGGTTGAATTGGTGTTATCGGGGTGAAATTGAAAAAATTTCATAGTTGGAGAATGTCTACGGTGAAAATTGGGAAAATTTTTGGCAAAAGCCCTAATTTCTACACCGGAATTCAAAAGGAATTGATGTGCATAAAAATGAATGTGTGCAGGTGTGCGCACTAAAAATGCATGATGCACAGTGAAAATATTGTGATGTGTGGAAAATAAGGGTGTGTGGGTGTGCGCACTAAAATTTGGAATTGCATGATGTAGAATGGTAATGTGTGGAAAATATTGGTGCACGGGTGTGCACACTTAAATTTGGTGTTGCACGATGCAAAGTGGTAATGCACATGAAATATTGTTGCGCTTGTGTGCGCACTTAAATTTGGCGTTGCGTGGTGCAGAGTGGTAATGTACGAAAAATAACGGTGTACATATGTGTGCACTAAATTTAGCACTACGCGGTGGGGATTGGGTGTGCACACACATAGTATTGACATGCATGGTCTACGCAGTATTGGCAGAGTGCAGAGGAATTTTGTTGGTGTGCATGCAACATAGGTATATTCCTGTCATGTGGTAGTTTAATTAATGGTGTGGTGCGCAAATTATTGGTGCGCGGTGGGAGCATACTAAAATTTGGCATGGTGCGATGCCTAGAGTACAATGCGCGCAAAATATTATCATGCAACACAAAAATTGCACGCAACGTGTATTAGTGCATGGACCAAAATTGTGCACAGTAGATATTGGTGTGCAACACAAAAGTAGTGTGCACCAAATATTGACATGACAAAGAAGTGATCCACATTTTTTATAGGTGCGTGGAGCATGCACTACCTTATGGTGTTGTTGCACATGCTAAATATGGGTGTATATTTTGAAATTTGTGCACACGAAGTTGTTTGGATGGTGTACAATAGGAGAAAACCAGTGAATTTCTGCAACATTTTATATTGTTTGAAGGTCATCTTTTTACAGTGCATTTTTGAGGTCGTAAACAACATTTTTAGCTACTCAAAAACCCCGAGAATTGAGTGTACCAATGTACACTTAGTCTCTATAGCTCAAATGAAAGAGCCTGGAGAGAGATTTATAATGGTGTAAATCATTCATCAAACGAAGCTCTTATGAGGAAGTTATAGGACAAACAATGGAGGGTAAATTTTAAGACCCAAATAACTTCGAAGGGCCATAACTTTCTACTCCGGAATCATATTGAGGTGCAAAATGTTAGAAAAACAGGACCGCGGAGCAATAAAATAAAACAAATGCAGAAACAAAACATAGAAGACACACAATACAAGAGAGACACAGATTTACGTGGTTCACCCAGTGTGGGCTACGTCCACCAGAGAAATTGCGAGGTCCTTCCTTTATTATTATCCAGCAATTGAAGGGATACAACCTATAGCAAAACCTGTTGTAACTTCCTCTTCTTTCTCTCACAGTCTCCTCTCTCAGAATACAATATTCACCCTCAATCATGGCCGCAATACATTTCCCTCATAAAAGAGGGTTGCCTTCTAGGGAAAAAAACCCTAACATAATCTCTACCGTTAGATCTGCGGCCTTATAATGAACGGTCCAGATTTACAATGAAATTACAATATACTTTTACAAGGCAATTTTTGCTTCGGGGGACACTGCCCCCGAACCCCCGCTTGCCCCCAGACCCCCCAGCTGGGGGGATGG
>ML779148.1:318182-335308 GCA_009831015.1 Picea engelmannii | reverse complement strand
GTCATGTGGGCCCCATTTGGGTAAGTGAGTACATCAACTTCCCGGGGTCGTAACTTTTGCATACGATCTCCGTTTTAGGTGTGTGATAGCTCGTTGGAAAGGTATTGTCGAGGAGATTCATTTTGGGGGCTCAATTATGCCTTCAGTTTTCATTGATAACCTCGATCTCGAAAAACCTTCATTTGGGCCCTCAAAATGGCCCCGGAAATTAAAACCTGCTAAAAATAGTAAATTGCCAAAATTGCCAGAAAGTCATTTTGAGTCATTTGGAAAAGGTGGGTGGCCATCGATATCCACCTGGATCAATCCTCCCTCCTTAGGAAGCAATGGTATCCATTGCGTTGAGTTCCCGGGGGAGAGGGAAAAATATTTGTTGAATCTGCATCTTGGTGAGCTGCTTGTCTTGCTAGAGATGTCACGTTGCTCAGTTTTTGGAAATCTGTCACGAACCTGTTGCGGTTGAGGCTGATCAATAAGTCAAGATACATGAGAGGATGATGTGCAGAAGGAATCTTTGCACTTTGCTGCAGCCTTGTCAACCTGCTTCTGTTGGATAGAAGGTGCTTGGGGCAAGGCTGTAGTGGTTGCATTGTCCTTTTGTTCTCCTTTTTAACAGATTGTGAAGAAGCTAAATTTTGCAGTATGAGATACTACCTTGCGACACTTTTTTAGGTGGAACAGTAGTCGGAACTACCTCTAGTATTCTATAGAGATGACCCCCCAAAGTAACAATGACACTACGGGGTCGAGACTCATAAATAGCATGGCGTCTCCACATATATGGTTGGCCCAAGAGAACATCACAGACATCCAGTGGGGCAACATCACATAATACCTCATCCTTGAAGGGTTGGATGTCATATGACAATCGGCATTGTTGGTTGACACGGAGATCTTATCCTTGCCGAAGCCACTCGATGTTGTATGGCTGTGGGTGTGGTGTTGTCGACAATCCCAACTGTTTGACGACCTCTACTGAGATGAGTTTCTTCTGGCTTCCGCTATCAACAATAAAATGCAGCGAGGTCCCCTTCACGCACATCTGTGAATGAAAAAGGCACTCCCCCTCTTCAGGATCTATTGGTTCTTCTGGTTGAATTGTTGTGGTCGCGCCAATAGCAGTGGGGTCTGCGTCAATGATCTGTCCTTTACCATTATTTTCAGAATCAGATTCAGAATCAGGGTTCAGCTCTTTGTCTTTGATCTCAGCCACTAATTATTGTTTTGAGAGACATTCATCGGTGTTGTGCCAGGGGCTTTTTTGGAACTCCCACCATTTTCTAGTGTCCTTCTTTGCCTTCCTATGACCCTTCTTTTCTTGTTTCTTGGACTGGTTTTCAGGAGACTTCTTGTTAGGGCCGTCTTTTTCATACTTTGGTTGTTGTGGATTTGCAGACCCAAATTCCCATTTGTTATGGTGCTTAAATTTCTTCTCAATTTTAACATCATATCGATAAGCAGCACTGAGTGATGAGATGTCCAAAAAATCCATTTCAGTTTGGATGTATCTGTGTAGAGCCCCATGGTATTTCAGAACCAAATTTCTCTCGGATTCTTTGATACCCAGCTTGGTGCGCAAGGTATGGAAGGTATTGGTGAACTCCATAACTGCTTGGCCCCTCTCTTTATGCAGTGTGGTCCATCTCATGTACTGGTACTCATAGTTGCCAACAGGGTAATACTGTTCTTTTACCGCATCCACAAAAAAATCCCAAGTGGGATCGGCCCCATATATTACAGACTCCTCTGTGGAAATTTTCTCCCAGTAAGTTTCCCACCAATGTTTGACATGAGGGAGAGCTTTAAGGAGTGCGAAGGTGATCGTTTCTTTGTCGAAAAAATTGTGAACAGGGAAATAACCTTCTAGCAGAGTTAACCATTTTTCTAGGGCTTCTGCATCTATCTGTCTTTCAAATACAGGAATATCAAAATTAACTTGTACCTTGAAAGGCGAGGTGACTCCAAAGTGGCCACATGATGAATATGTGCCTGATGCTATTGGCAGGTGTTGAAGGATGTGGGCAAAATTCTCCATCATTTCGTCCCTCTGTCGTGTGAGAGATTTCTCAAGCAACAGATTGATAGGATCGTCTGCTCCATCGTTTTTCTTTTCTTACACCATTGAGGGTTTCTTGGGTGTGCGAGAGCGATTTTCTTCAAGAGAGACAAGCTTGAGACCCAACTTGCTATACTCGAACCTCGTCGGGGACATGCACTAAAAAAACGATCAAGAGCGGCCTGCTCTAATACCACTTATCCGGATTATTTTCGGCACGAAATGAGAGCAGAGATATAATAAATAAATGCATAGAGATATCATGTATATCCAGTAATATAACATAAACATATCATAGATGAAACCATAAACATAGATATACAGTAATACACGATTTCTATTAATGAAAGAAATGTACAGAGACTGTAAAAATATAGAGTGAAAGACTCACTAAAATGGTGGTAGCTTATCTCTGAGAAGAAATGTGACGGCTACTCGCATTCGCAAGAAGATGATTACAATGAGGCTCTGAAAGCATTTTTACAATAATAAGGAATTCCAAAAACCTAACCCTGGGAGATGAAGTGCCCAAAGTCATGTGGGCCCTGTTTGGGTAAGTGAGTACATCAACTTCCCGGGGTCGTAACTTTTGCATACGATCTCCGTTTTAGGCGTGTGATAGCTCATTAGAAAGGTATCGTCAAGTAGATTAATTTTGGGGGCTCAATTATTACTTTGGATGTCATTGAGAACCTCAATCTCAAAAAACCTTCATTTGGGCCCTCAAAATGGCCCCGGAAGTTAAAACCTGCTAAAAATAGTAAATTACCAAAATTGCCAGAAAGTCGTTTTGAGTCATTTGGAAAAGGTGGGTGGCCATCGATATCCACATGGATCATTAGCTTTCCTACTTGGCAGGGTTTACACACAGAGTCTTATGGCTTTGATATTCTTGGAAGATCTTTTACTGCCTCAAGATTTTTGAGCTTGATTAAGTGGTCAAAGTTTAGATGTGCAAGTCTCCTATGCCATAACCATCTTTCATCATGTTTTCTTAGATGACACTATTTTTTTATCTTCTTTCTGCACATATACATTATTTTTTGTCCTTATGCCTTTAGCCACCACTTGTCCTGAGTTTATAGACTTTATCTTACAATCCTTGGAGGTGAACACCACTTCACATCCTCTGTCACACATTTGACTTACACTGAGCAAATTATGTTTCAGCCCATCTACAAGCAGAACATCATGGGATTTTCCTTTACTATTACTCAAACTCATCATCCCTTAACCCTTGATTTTACCTGGTTTATCATTTCCAAAGTTTACATTTCATGTTTTGATTTTACTTATAGACAAAAACTTATCCTTGTCTGCAGTCATGTGCTTGGAACATCCACTGTCTATATACCAGGGGTATTTTTGTTTTTGAGATGAAAGTACTAGACCACATTTTTCACTATCTTTATTTTTCCATGTGTTGGCATTTCTAGCTAAAGGATTTATCCTTGGATATGCCTTGTACTTCTTCAAATGGCAGTTTGCAGCTTTGTGGCTGAAGTTATGACAGTTATAACATTCGAGCTCATTATTTAGTAGGTCAAAGTGATTTGTGCTACGTTGTCTATTCATTGGCTGCTTAGTTCTATGTTGTAGATATTGTTTATTTCTTGACCTCCTCAGTTGCATGTCTCTAAAATTAATTTGACAATATACAATCTTATGACCAAAATTAAAACAGTAAAAATAGTAGCCATGGACAAAGTTTTGATACCTGAAGGATGTCCTTATTGTTGTCATTTGTTGATCCATCTTCTGATCTCTTTGTTTTTTATAAGAGATCATCTTGTCTTTATTAGCTTTTGGTGACAAAGTGCTCTCATGGTCCGATTGTCCGCTGAATTGGAACTTGATCATCTGTATTGGCTCTTTGCTTTCTGGTTGATTGTTGCTTGAACCATTAACATAACCTAAACCAATATTCAACAAAGGAGATATTTTTTTGCTCAGAATGTCATTACGTTCTGTTGTGGCTTTAATGCTTGGAAGATTTTGGAGATACAATGTTTTAAGCTTCTCCATCTCTTCTATGGTTTTTACTATCTCTTCTTCCAAGGCTTTACATCTTTCCTTATTTTTTGATAACTGTTGTTTCAAAATGTCTTCTATATTCTTTGCCTCTTGTAATTCCACTTTTAGCAGGGCAAAGTCTTCATAGGGTCCTTTATTGTCTTTCTCGAACTCTATCAACAATTGTTTTTTCTTTTTCTTCTTAGATCTGAGTCTAGCAATTTCTTTTAGAGCACTGATCAGTTCTCCTTCCAATTCAACCACATCTTACTCATCATCAACATCACTTTCTTTGATTTAATTATCATAATCCTCTTTGTCCATAAGCATAAATTCATTAACCTTATCTTCACAGGAAGAGTCATTATCTGTGTCTTCTGAAGAGTCATCATTGTTTACACATAGACTTTTCTTTTTACCAAATCTC
Source organism: Picea engelmannii (assembly GCA_009831015.1). Taxonomy (NCBI): domain Eukaryota; kingdom Viridiplantae; phylum Streptophyta; class Pinopsida; order Pinales; family Pinaceae; genus Picea; species Picea engelmannii. The sequence goes on along the minus strand of ML779148.1, from coordinate 330,812 downwards.
TTGGGTTTGTACTTATTTTCACCTTCAGAATTCTGATCATGTTTCTTGTGTGGACACTTAGATGAAAAGTGGCCTATCTTTCCACAGTTAAAAAAATTGAAGGGAAATTTTCATTAGTACTTGCCTGATCCTTTCTTTAGTCTTCTCACAATTTTTTCTTCAATTTCATTAGGCTCAGAATCCTCATTCTTATCTGTTATAAATGATGCTTCTCTAGAGGTGGGTTTATATTTACCTATCCTCGTTTAATAGGCAGTCATAGTTCCTAGGAGTTGGTCAATAGACAAATATTTTAGATCATTAAGTTCTTCTATAGCAGAGAGCTTTAGGTTGAACCTATCTGGCAGAGATCTCAAAAATTTCTGAACTAAAGAGACATCCTCAATCTTTTCACCAAGTCCTATCATTAAATTTACTTGTTTTTCAACTCTCAAAAAGTAATTCCCAATCATTTCATCCTCTTTCATACTTAGATGTTCAAACTGTAATCTGTAGGTCTGAAGCTTGGCATCCTTTACCTTCTCATTACCTTCATAACTATTGATTATTTTGTCCGACATTTCTTTTGCAGATTCTAAGTGTATAAATTTTACAAATTATGTTTCTACAATCTCACTCAGAATAACATTCATAGCCTTAGAATTGAAGCCAAATTCTAGCTCGTCATCCTTAGAAGCTAGTACAATTGGCTTTACATAACTAGTCTCTACCATATCCTAGACATCAGCACCTATGGCCATTATGTAGGTTCTCATCCTAACTTTCCAGAAGGTGAAGTTTGTTCCATTTAACAGGGGGGCCTTATTGGTTGAAGTTCCTTCATGGCTAGTCATGTTTAAGCTCTAGGATCTACCCTTAGATAAAAGGAACTGACTCTGATACCAATTGTTGGACAACTGAGAGGGGGGGGATGAATCAGTTGTTACCGTGATTAAACAATTATGCCCATTTTGAACTTTTTACAAAACACTCAATGATTATCACAATAAAGCAGGGAAGTAAGAAATAGAATATTCAACATCAATCACACAAATGAAATATACAACGATGGATATTTCTTGAGGAAACCCATAAAGGGAAAAACCTCTTCTTCTTGATATGATAAGTAATCTTTATTTTCTATAAATTACCATTCTTATGAGCTCCAACTCCTCTTGAGGCTACAACCTCTATTTTACAAGAAACAAATTGTTGAGAGCACCAACTCTCTAGTTTCTCTAGCACCCACTAGAAGGAAGCCCCAACTCCCTGATTGTTCTAGCACCAACTCGATGGAAGCGCCAACTTCCAGTTACATAGGCACCAACCTGTATAACAGAGAACAATAGTTCTCCCTTGAACCACCTTGCCACCCTTGTTTTTATGGATACAACCAGATGGAAGCTACAACTCCCTATGTTCAAAAACCCACTTGAAACTTTGAGGAAACCAGTCCTCCCTAGCACCTCCCTAAAATATAAATATTTTCTTTCTTAAATTTATCACAGTGATACAACATTTATCAATGGATTATCAGTATCATCATTGTTCTTATACACTTCTTTGTTCTTCCTACATCAGTGTCTTTCTATGAGCATACCATGCGCTTTCTGTTCTTCTACATATTATACTTTGTGCGCCATCTGCATTCTATGCACTATGCCACTGCATGCTCTTCACTGCGTCACTGTTCTTCCCTATAGGTTGTTAATTGCATCCCTTCCTCACAACTGTTGAAATTACTAAGACAACTGAGAGGGGGGGGTGAATAAGTTGTTATTGTGCTTAAACAATTTTAAGTCTATTAATACATTCTTAATCTTTCTTCAAGTGATCATCAACATTATACGACATATGGACAATAAAAGCAATGAGCATCAGTCACACATAAGGTATACACAAAGAAAGATTTTCACGAGGAAACCCATAAAGGGAGAAAACCTCTTCTTCTTCGAAATGATAGGCATTCTTTTAAGCTATGTACATCATCTATAATTGAGCACCAACTCAATGTGAGGCTGCTACCTCTGTTTTACAAGCTGCAACTTGTTTGAGAGCACCGACTCTCTTATTTCTCTAGCACCCACTAGAAGGAAGCACCAACTCCCCTAATGTTCTAGCATCAACTGGATGGAAGCACCAACTTCCCGTTACACAAGCTCCAACCTATATAACAGAGAACACTTGTTCTCCCTTGCACCACCCTGTCACCCTGGTTTCTCTGGTTGCAACCAGATGGAAGCTACAACTCCATGTGTTCAAGCTCCCACTTGAACCTCTGAGGAAAAAATTCCTCCCTAGCACCTCCCAACCACCCTGGAATATAAATGAATAAATAAACAACCATCTACATAGATAAATGGATTCTTACCACTTCTTCTTTGTTTTGTAAATCTGGTCTTCTTCTAACTGTTCTGCAATTCTTCTCTTCCTTTGTTTGTTCTGCAATTCTTCTCTGCTTCAACTTGTTCTGTCATTTTGCTCTGTTTCAAGTCTGTTCCTCATCTGTTACTCTTCTCTGAGTTTTATATCACACTGTGCACATTTTCAGTCTCACACTGCGCATATTTTCAGTCTCACACTGCACATCCTGTGACTTTCCCTTTCTTACAGTTTAATTCATTTTTCGTCCAGAACAACCAACCACGCACAGTCTATGTCTTTTTATTTTATGCACCACACCCACAACAGTTACCCTTCGCATCTTCTTAGGCAAAAGAAAACCGTCTAAGCAACTGAAATGCCAATCGATCAAGAATCATGAATCAATTTTTCTAACTAGTTCGTAACTGATGAACTAACTGTGAGAGAGAACAGTCACCCTTCGATCATATTCAAGTTTATCTGCACCATTGGATGAACTTTATTAATCTTTCCTTTAAATTGGGTTTCGACATTTCATCATTCCTGTGGCCAAGTGTCTCGACACTTCATGTCGCGATCTCCAAAACTCTGATACATAGCTTTTCTGCGCTAGCTCCTTCTTCTATATGACCATGGCCATGACCAGGCGCTTATACATAAAGTGATTTTCATGAATTCACATTTCATGAATCTGGATATGAGGCATCTCGAATCTCCAAGTCCCGATCCCCGAAACCCCAAAATGGAGCTTATCTGAATTGACTCCTTCCCTTCTCGTGACCACCGGCGATGACCATAGGCTGTGCCAAAAGGCGCTTCATATTTCGCAAGTTTATAAACTTCATCAAGTCTAATCGATGGTTGAAATCTCCATACATCCGACAGTCCATATCTTATCGTGATCTCGCATCTCACGAGTTTCCACACCATGCTTCATTGACTCCAAGTCAGCGACTTGTCCTATGATTCAACGGTCCAGATCTGATCTTAATTCAATGGATCAGATCATATCGTGATTTCGGTGTTCTTGTGGTTATGTTTCTTGCCTATCCAAGTTGTGATTCACGAAATTCCAAAATGGAGTCGGATCAATGGTCCAGATCACACCTTGATCTGATGGCTGCAATTAAATCACGATTTCGCATATCGCAATTTTGGTGGTTATGTTTCTTGCCTCTCCAAGTCGCGATTCACGAAACTCCAAAATGGCATGGGATCAATGGTACAAAATATCGATGAATCTACGGTCCAGATCTCATCATGAATTCACATCTCGCGATTCCTTCGATGGAGGTTCTTGTCACTCCAAGTTGTGATAGGCGAAACTCCAAAATAGAGCTTAGATCAACGGTCCACGATCTCGATGAATCTATGGTCCAGATCTTATTGTGAATTCACATCTCATGATTCCTTCGATGGAGGTTCTTGTCACTTCAAGTCGCGATAGGTGAAACTCCGAAATGGAAATTAGATCAATGGTCCACGTCTTTTGGTGTATTGACAGTCAAGATCTTTTCATGATTTCGCAAGTCTTCATTGTGTTTGCATTGGGATTTTGAGATTTCGTGAACTCGCTTCACCTTTCACTTTTAAATATCGTGCAGATTCTCCTGGATCCTATGATAGTCGATCCTCGTGCTCGGATCTAACACCTGAGATCTATCCTCCATATCTACGTGATCTTCTTGTCTACATTGAGATCTGACAGTCATCAGGAATTCTGAATTGTTGATCCAATGATCACTATTGCTGCTCTTCCCCTATTATCACTGTGTTGCTGATCATGTTGATCTTTTCCATTGCTATGCTTGCCAACAATCCTCTGCACTATCTCTTCTGAGCTTATTCGAATCTTCTCTGCAACATCTTCTCATAATGCCCATCTATTACATACTTTATGTACTCATGCCATCTTCATTGTCGTACTTGCCATCAATGACAAGCATTCGCTGTTTGTTAAATATTTGCCAACAATATCCCCCTTTTGCATTGATGGCAACACAAGCACCCACATGCATTCAGAATCTCCTCCCGGACACTTTTCTCCCCCTTTGACATCAATGTCAAAGAAGAAACATGCTCCCCCTGAGCTTGCAAAACATACTCCCCCTGTCAACTATGAGCATCTTGGAAATACACCAGATATTCAATAAGTACTCCCCCCTGACCAGGTGAACAGATTAAACACAAGAAATTGTAACCCCCAACTTTTGACGAAGATATCTAAAAGGGGTTGCTGCTAATGATTTTGTAAATATATCTGCAATCTGGTCTATAGAAGGTATATAATTCAGTTGAACAATTATGTTTGTAACTTGTTCTCTGAGAAAATGGTACTTTATTGGAATATGCTTAGTCTTGGAATGAAGAAAAGGACTCTTGGAGACATTAATAGCACTGGTGTTATCACAGTGAATTGGAATGGGATCAGTGTAAGTTACCTCCAAATCTGCAAGAGTTTGTATCATCCATAAAATTTGTGTGCAACAAGTAGCAGCAGCAATGTATTCATCCTCTGTAGTTGATAATGAAATGGATCCTTTATTTTTACTAAGCCATGCAAATAATGAGTCACCCAGAAATAATGCTCCTCCAGTGGTGCTTTTTCTCTCATCAACACAGTTTGCCCAATCTGCATCTGAACAAGCAGTTAATTGAAAATTCTGATTTCTGGGATACCACAGACCATAAGTCATATTTCCCTTCAAGTATTTGAATATTCTTTTTACAGCTACCAAAAGACTTTGTTTAGGAGTAGACTGATAACGACCTACCATTCCAACAACTTGCATTATATTAGGACGGGATGTTGTGATGTACAGAAGACTGCCTATAATAGAGTGATGTGTCCTTTGATCAACATCCGATGAAACATCATTTTTACTGAGCTTGCAACCAACCACCATAGGTGTACTAACTGGAGAGGAATCTTCCATCTGAAATTTCTTCAACATCTCTTTCAAATATTTTTCTTGAGAAATAAATATTCCTGCAGAACTTTGTTTTACTTGTAAGCCAAGAAAACATGATAGTTCTCCTATCATGGACATCTCAAACTCTGTTTGCATAGAGTTAGCAAACCATTGGACAGATGATTCATTAGTACAACCAAAAATAATATCATCTACATAAACCAAAACAACTAGTAAATTATCACCTTCAGACTTAATGGAGAGATTGTTGTCAACAATACCTTTCTTGAACCCTTTGTCTTGTAAAAATGTGTCTAGTCTATAGTACCAAGCTCGTGGTGCTTGTTTTAGTCCATATAAGGCCTTATTAATATTACAAACATAATTAGGATTATCTGTCAATGAGAATCCTTTAGGTTGCTCCATATATACTTCTTCCTCTAGATCTCCATTAAGAAATGTCAACTTAACATCCATCTGATAAACTTTAAAGTTTTTATGACATGAATAGGCAAGAAACATTCTGATGGCTTCCAATCTTGCCACTGGTGCAAAGGTTTCATCAAAGTCCTAACCTTCAACTTGTGCATACCCTTTACAGACCAGTCTGGCTTTATTTCTAACAACTTGCCCTTTTTCATTCATTTTATTCTTGAACACCCATTTGGAACCTATTACATTCTTATCTTCAGGTCTAGGTACAAGCTCCCAAGTATTGTTCTTTTCAATTTGATCAAGCTCTTCATTCATTTCTCTAATCCAATCATCATCCTAGCTAGCTTCCTCAAAAGTTTTAGGTTCAGTCATAGATAAAAAGGCAACATGAGATTGTTCTGAGTCTTTAATCAATTTCCTTCTTGTCTGAACTCCTTTATTTATATCCCCAATTATCTGATTTTCAGGATGATTCTTTCTAATAATTATGAGAGGTGATTTTGCTTCTTTCTATTGATTTGTGTCAATCTGAGTATTCATATCTTCATCTGATTCAGATTCTTGCTTTTCTGATCCTTGGACCTGTTCATCTTCATCTTCAACTATATCTTTTGTTCTTGGTTTAGCACTGCCTACATTCTTGACCGGGATTTCTTCATCAACTTTTATGTATATACAATCAACTATTTTATGTAGTCTCTTATTGTAGCATCAGTACCCTTTACTATTTGTAGCATAACCCAAGAAGATACCTTCATCATCCCTGTCATCATATTTGCCAATATTTTCATCATTGTTCTTGATATAACATTTACTTTCGAAGACTTTAAAATGCTTGATTGAAGCAAGTCTTCCAAACCATAGTTCATAAGGAGTCTTGTCACTGTGTGGCCTGAGATGAGCTTTGTTAAGGATATGAACAACTGTATGAATTGCTTCCACCCAATATGTCTGAGGTATGTTCCTTTCATTCATCATTGATCCTACCATTTGCTGTACTGACCTATTCTACCTCTCAACAACTCCATTTTGCTGTGGAGTCCTTGGAATTTTGTATTCTCTTTTGATCCCATGTTTATCACAAAACTCTTTGAAGTTCCCTGAACTAAACTCTCCTCCTCTATCAGACCTTACTACCTTTAATATTTTTCATGTTTGATTCTCAGTCAAAGCCTTAAACACTTTGAATTTTTCAAATGCTTCAGATTTTTCTTTCAAAAAGGCAACCCAAGTTAGTCTAGAATAGTCATCAATAATCAACATAAAGTAATTTTCTTTTCCTGTACCTTCTTTCCTTGATGGTCCACATAGATCCATATGTACTAATTGGAGAGGTTTTTTTGTTGAAGGAAAGTTTTTAGATTTGAACTGAGTGCGAGTAAGCTTTCCTATATAACAGAGTTTACAAACAGAGTCATATGGCTTTGATATCTTCAGAAGATCTTTTACTGCCCCATTGTTTCGAAGTTTGATTATGTGATCAAAATTTAGGTGACCAAGTCTCCTATGCCACAACCAACTTACATAGACATTGTTTTTTGTTCTTATACCTTTTGCAACTAGCTGTCCTGAATCCACATATTTTATTCTACAGTCTTTAGAGGTAAAAACAACTTCACACCCTCGGTCACAAACTTGACTGACACTAAGCAGATTATGTTTCAAACCTTCTACAAACAACACATCTTGAGCTTTCCTTTTTCCATTACTCAAACTTATAATTCCTTTACCTTTTATCTGTCCTGGTGCATCATTTCCAAAAGTTACATTCCCTGATTTGCTATCACTTAGAGTTAGAAACTTACTTTTGTCTCTAGTCATGTGTTTGGAGCATCCACTGTTAATATACCAGGGATTCTTTTTCCTTTGGGCTGATAGCACTAGTCCACACTTGTCATCTACTTTCTTCTTCCAAACTTTGACATTTTCAGTAGTGGGGATCAAATCTGACTTGTAATTCTTTAAGTGACAGTCTGTAGCTTTATGTCCATAATTGTGGCAGTTGTAACATTCTGGTTCACTGAATAATAGATCATAACGATTGTTATGCTTATAATTGTTGTTGCATTTCACCTGTGTCCTTCTCCCAGTCATCACATGATTTATAGTCTGTGATTGTTTGTTGCTTGGCTGTCTCAATATTTGTTATGGAAGATAGTTATTCATTGAATATCTTGATTGTTCATATCTAAATCTTAAAGAACAGTTTATAGCTTTGTGACCAAAATTAGAGCAGAAAAAACAATAACCATAGAAAAAATCTTTGTACCTTGAAAAAATATGTCTTCTTTGAGGAGGTCGATTTCTTTCATGCCGATAATCTTTCTGGTCTACAAGGTCGATTGGAACAAGCATGATGTTTAATTCTCCTTTCAATCTCTGCAATTCATCCCTGTCATAGATTTGGAGATTGTGCATCTGAAGGCCACAATTTAATATGACTTAAACTCACTGTTTTTTGGATCAACCACAGTCGTAGATCTTTGACTCTATGATATCTGAAAATCTAAAAAGATTGTGGGATTTTAACTGTTGAGTAGTTTAATTCATCTTTTTCTCCCCGCAATTCATCCCTGTCATAGATCTGGCTTGCAGATCCAACAGTATTGATTTGATCTAAGTTTTATTGCACCATCTCTTTTGAGCTTTGATTGCTTTTGCAGACTCTACCTGTAATCATGCCATCATTGCTTTTGTTCTTTCCATCAATGAAAAGAACACACTTTCCTGTAAATCATGCTAACAAGATGATCAAAATATAAGACTACAAAATGTTAAGGTATGAATCTGGGTGAAGCCATAAAGTCTTAGGAAATCACTATAGGAAGTCCACTCATTTTACTCAACTACTCAATGGAATCTAGGAAAAGGAATAGATCATGTAGTGAATGAATTAGTGAAAGTACATTCTCTCCCAAAGAAACCAATATACAGATTAAGCAATACATTGGATTCAGATCTATTATAAAAGGAATTTACTATCAGAATGATAGTAATCAGATAAAGAAAGATGCTTAATGCATATATGGATAAAGAGTTCATCATATCCAGGGATTAGTTATGCAATTATAGATTAATGTTTCTCTTATAGTTATCAGAGTGCACAGTGGAAGCATGGTATGAAGGGCATCACTTCAAGGGTAAAGAAATGAAGGTGCACATAAGTAAGGAGTGTCAGTTGAGGCATAGGTGCATCAATGTGGTATGATGGAAGGGGATTATGCAAGTTAGGTTGAAATTAGATTGGTCAAGATAGGATAAATTAATAGTCATTAAGCAAATCCAAGTGTTCATATGATCATATAAGGAAGGGATAAATCAAGTACCTCAAGAAGGAATTTGGTGTTAACTATCCAAGGTTACTCAGAAAAAATGACAGAAAATATAATTGGGTCATGTAGGAGTTGGATTAGAGGGATCCAAATAATAGTGGAATGTTGAAAATTAATATCAACATAATATGTAGTTTCAAGTCCATGAACATCCTGGGATAATGGAAGAAGAAATCATGAGATAGATATCAAGCTAATGGGAATGCAGGGTAGCACTCCAGGAGGGAAAGAAAGAATAGTAGAGGATTGTTGATGCATTCCAAAGGTATTGAAGATATTTCCACAATAACATGGAGATGTCAAAGCCATGAAAGAATTAAAAGTCAAATGAATCTTTATAGAGATTCAGTAAGGAACCATGGAGAAGAAAATGGTTCTATACATGGTTTTGAATGAAAAAGAGATCATTCCTGAGAAGAATCCATCTCAAGTGGCATAGATCCATGAGTGAAATTTCCAGGGGGTGGAAGTATCACTTGAAATTATGATGGTAAATTAAAAGCAGTATTGAGTACTTTTAATTAATTCTATGTAGCTAGAGAAGGAGGAATATATGCATCCTTATAGTATGCTAAGAGATTGGCTATGCAAGCCAAGTTTGAGGCTAGTTGGAAAGGATAAGAGAAGAGTGCAAGAAAAATCAAATACTAAAGTATTCAGTCAAGGAAGAGCTGAAGTAGTTCAGTCTGAAAAGTAAATAGATGTTGAAGATCCAAAGTCTATAAGACAACATGATTGGAATTATAATTCATCCAAGTATGAGTTGGGATAGATGGATCTAGGAAATAAATAAAAGTTGAAGGTTAATATCAATTTAGTATTTGGATGGAAGATCAAAGGCAAACAAGAGTGATTTGGCTAGAAAGTGATATGGTCAGAAATAATCATGCACGGTGGTTATAGTGAAGAGCACATGAAGATTCAAGAATCTAGAAGAATTGAAGACTTCTAGGATAAACAAGGAAAAGTGATATAGGGAGAAAGAAGTTGTTTCAATTACTGTAGCAGCAAGTATGTTATGGTTTGTTGGGATAGACATAAAGTGAGAATGATTACATGTTTGCAACTGTTGTTGATAATGTTGTTGCATATGGAAGGAAGAAACATAAAGTTGGAATGTTGATTATAAGACTAATAAACAGGCATGAGAGATTATATTGTCATCAACTAATCTCGTAGCATTAAATTCATTTAATGGAATCTATGTAGGTAAGTATTTCTCTTTTGAAATTATGTTGCATAATTTACAAAGGGAAATTCAGGTAATAATTTCCCCAAATTGAATTTTTCTAATACGCAGTATGGTATTGTTTAAGTGCATTAACAAGAATAAATTACCACTAGGTGTGGTAAAGGATAGAGGCATGTTATAGTTATCAAATATTTTTATCTTTTGAATGCATACATTGACATAGTAGCATGTCATGTTAATTTGACTATGAGGTAATAACCAAGGAAATAAAAGATAAGAACTTGTTTTAGGAATGATGCTAGGAAATCTAGTCATGTATGAGACTAGGACAAGGTTGGATATGGCTAGGTATGGATATAGAAAGGTTATGTACCACGTGAATACCCAATGAGATTCTTACCTTTAAGTAAAACTTGAACTGCAACCTTTTTTATAACACTAGTGCACACCACAAAATTATGTTCTTGGTGTAGTGTCCAGGTCGAAAAGGAAGGCATCCGAATAATCGAGAAGACAATGGGAAGTGTGTAGAGAATGTGTCAAGACACTGGCCATATTTCCAATTTATGAATGGTGAGATACATGACTTAGATAAAGATCATTATGAAAATCAATACAAAGGTGCATTGAATAAATAGGCATTGAGAGTTGAACTCATGTCTACTAAGTGGCAGAGTTGCAATCAGACATGATAGAATTGTATACTTAAATGCATTTGTTGAATGGTTTTTGTGAGTGCATCCATATATATTATTGCATGGAAATAATTATACTAATGGTTGAAATGTTGCTAACTCATGGATTTGAGACCATTTCAGGAGTTGTTAGACATTGCAACAAGAAATTTGCAAGTCAGGTAGTCACATTAGCATTGACTACAAGAATTTTTTCTGTTCAGAAAAAGAAGTAAGAAAATTATTGATATTAATTATGAACATGCATATGCATAGAATGATAATTCATTTTATCTAATAAATTGTTTTGCAGTTGTGATTGAATTGATCAGTGTAGACAATTCTAAGATTGGAATGCCCATATATTTCTAAACATCATTAAGTTTCCTAAACATTTTATGAAAGTAAACTGAAACAAAACTTCATAGCATGATATTGACTCTTATAACAACAACTTTAGTAACTTAGATTTATCAATGAATACTAAATTCATGGAAGAATGAAATAAATACATAACTGAACAAGTACCTGGATCTGATGCTAATTTATGTTGCCTCTTTGCCTTGCTGCTGCCTTTCTGCTCCCTGCTACACAGATCAACCCTGCCACAAACAGGAAAATAACCGCCCAAAACTACTGTCCTCCCTGCCAACTAGGAAAACTACCTAGCTCTAGGATATCTACTAATATCCTGGCCCTCCGTGCCCAAAACCTCCAGCAACCCGGTGCCTCCCCAGATAAACTCTCAACCAGGAACTCTACTCCTTTCTCATAGCAAGCCAACAGTCCACAAAATACAATAGTGCATAGAAAATCGCTGCTCACAGCAAAACACAACTGTCCAAAGGCTCTCTACTCACGGAAAAACATAATCGTCCAGAGGCTCTCTACTCAAGGAAAAACAAAATAGTCCACACCAATACAGTCGGCTCAACAATTCTAGTCCGCAGCATCCATTCCCCCTCCCTGTCGAATGGTGCGCACATCCCCCTCTTCCCGTCCCTTATTCCTCCCTGCCGACTCACGCATTTACTTCACAACCACCCCCGTCCTCCATCCTTCATCCCTTCATTAATATTTTTATCATCTCGGGATTTCTAGGCTTCTCGCCCTACATACGCCACCCTCTACTGCATATGCAATTCCTGTTATCTCATTTTTTTTTTGATCTCTTAAATTTATGTCATGGGTCATTAAATGTGATCTTCATTTTGATTATTATTACTTAGTTAATCCCCAATTATTCCTTTTATTAGATATTACTTAAAAATATTTAATCATTTATCCAATTAGGGTCGTTACATACACCCACCCTTCAAGAAACTTCGTCCCGAAGTTAAGGTATCTGATGTTACAAAGGAAAAAGGGCATGGTTCATACATTCACAGCAAGTAACTGACATTATCAGTAAGTAAATCAAGAAGTCCATACATACTAATGTATATGTACAAGGAATGCATGTGTAGCTAGTACATGCAAACCTCGTGCATGTACTAATAATCAAACTGTCATTCTTTAATAATTTACGTATGCATTCAATCCAGTCAACAAGGCTAGTCTTTTATAAAAGACAACCATCATTAATTGTTTGATAAATTATTTAATCACAATTATTCGGTTCAATAATTTATTTTAAACAACTGTGGTTTAGTTACATCATAATGAATATTCATATATACACATTTTTCTTCATCAAATTCCACCACATGACAGATCTCCATAAAGTCTCAACTATTCTACTC
>ML779148.1:306131-316470 GCA_009831015.1 Picea engelmannii | reverse complement strand
GGTTAACTTATCCACTATCACAAGAATGGCATTGTGTCTATGAGATGTGAGTGGCAACCCTACAACAAAATCCATTGAGATGACTTCCCATTTAGACATAGGAACATCATGTGGTTGTAGGAGGCCTGCCGGGTGATGGTGATTAGCCTTCACTTGTTGACACTCTAGGCATCTGGCGACGAAATGGACTACATCGCGCTTCATGCCTACCCAAAAGAAGAGTTTCTTCATCTGTGCATACATCTTCTTCACACCCGGATGTGCACAATACAGTGATCTATGGGCTTCCTTCAGTATGATGTTTCGAATATCCCCATTCTCCAGAATATACATCCTTCCTCGATATCTTAACAATCTGTCTGTTTCCAGATTATATCCTTCGTACTTTGGGTCTATCTGCCTCTCTCTCTATAGGTTTGAAGTAACCTTTAAATACCAACTGTCTCCTAGTAGTTGTGCCAACACATGTTCCCTCATACTGACCTTTAAGGTCACCAAGGAGAAAATACGTGGTCTCCTACTCAAGGCATCTGCGACCACATTTTTCTTTCCCTTTATATAAGAAATACCAAAATCATACTCACTCATAAACTCACTCCATCGCCTTTGCCTGGCATTCAGATCTCTTTGAGTGAAGAGATGTTTTAAACTTTGATGGTCCGTTTTGAGTTCAAAATTTCGCCCCACAAGATAGTGCCTCCAAAGTTTCAGAGCTAGCATTACAGCTACCAACTCTAAGTCATGAGTCGCGTATAACTCTTCATGATTCTTCAAATTTCGTGATGCATAAGCTATCACTCCTCCATCCTGCATTAACACGGCCCCCAATCCTTGTTTTGAGGCATCCGTTGAGACCATGAAGTCCTTTTCCATATCTGGCACTCGTAGAATTGGCGCACTAGTTAGTAATCTCTTAAGCTCCTTGAATGCACTATCACCTTCTTCTATCCACTCATACCTGACCCCCTTGCATTGCAAAGTGGTGATGGGTTTCTCTATTTTTGAGAATCCTTCCACAAATCTCCGATAGTAACCTGCTAGCCCCATGAAGCTTCTCACCTCATGTGCATTTTTCGGCACTGGCCATTCCATAATGGCCTTTACCTTTTCTGGGTCCACTGAGATTCCTTTGCCTGAAATGATATGACCTAAATAGTGGATCTTTGTCTGGAAGAAGGAACACTTTGACAGCTTCCCATAAAATTTGTTCTCCCTAAGGCAAGAAAACACTATTCACAAGTGTTCCTCATGTTCTCTTTCATTCCTGGAATAGATGAGAATGTCATCTAGAAAAACTTGTACAAATCGATCTAAGTATTTTCGGAATACATCATTCATGAGACTCATGAATACTGCTGGAACATTAGTCAATCCGAAAGGTACCACAACAAACTCGTAATGTCCAAATCGAGTTCGAAAGGCAGTTTTTGGGATATCACCTTCCTTAATCCTTAACTGATGATATCCAGATCGCAAATCGATCTTTGAGAATACTGCTGCTCCTTTCATCTGATAAAAGAGGTCATCTATTCACGGCATTGGGTACCTATTTTTCACTGTAGCACGATTCAAGTCCCTGTAGTCTATACATAGTCGTAAGGATCCATCCTTCTTCTTTACAAAAATTACCGGTGCGCCCCAAGGTGAAACACTGGGCCTTACTAGCCCTAAGTCTAGTAACTCCTTCAACTGCATTTTCAATTCACAAAGTTCTGGCACCGTCATATGATACAGAGTCTTGGATATTGGTTCTGCACCAGGCTTTATCTCAATAGTAAAATCAAGCTCCCTTTCCAGAGGTAACCTTGGTAACTCGTTCGGGAAAACATCTTGAAATTGTGACAAGACCGGATACTGATATAATGAGGGTCCCTTCCTGTATTTCACTGCCTTTACTACATAAATTCGACACCCTTGTCTCAAGCATCGCTTGACCTTCATAGTTGATATAAAGCGTAATGACACTTTTCTCTGTACACCCTGGATCTCTATTGGTCTTCCTTCATCATCAATACACAACACCCTCTTTGTGAAACAATCTATCAAAGCTCGATGAGTTGCTAACCAATCCATTCCAATGATTAGGTCATACACCCCAAGAGCAGTGACGTATACCTTCAACCTGGTAGTGCACACTCCTAGGTTTACTATACAATTATCGACACTAGGCCCTACAGCTTGTTTTTCACCTTAAGCTATCTCAACTTGTTGAAAGTCATCGTGCTCGTAGGCTTCCAACCCACTCTTTTCTAATGCAAATGGTGAGATGAAACTATCTGTCGCACCAGAATCAAACAAGATCTTAACATGGGTATGATTTAACGTACCTGATGACTCTATCACTGTGGATTGATGTTCGGCCTGGCGGTTATTAACCGCTGCGTAAATTTGGTGGTTGCTACCTGATCTTCCCATCGGTGCCTTTCCTTCTCTATGCACAAACCCTGATTGAAACTCTGGGCAGTCTCGTTCGTAATGGGGTCCTTCGCATCTCCAACAGGCAATACAAGATTGAACCGATGCACTGTTAGGTGACTGATTCCTAAATGAGTTCCTTCCCCTGGAACCCCTGCCCCTACTAGTTGTTCCCCGATATGGGCGTGGACCTATCTGCACCGTTGGCAATGAATGAGATGCTGCACTGGATGCCATTGAAATCCCTGCAGCTACAGTCCTTGGCACAACTCTGTTACCATAAGGTGGTGGCCTTGAGCCCCCTCCCCTTGGAAATGTCCTCGGGGTCTTTCCTACGAATCTAGGGCGATGTGGAAATGTCGATATTGTACCCCCTGTTAAGTTCATATGTTCCTCTGCGTAACACACATTTTCTACCACCTCTTCTACTGAAGACGGTTTCCACATCCGTACCATAGCTCTTATTTTAGGGTTCAATCCATAGACGAAGCGATCTGCTTGTCGTTGGTCAGTATCCATATATGACACATATTTGACCAGTTCCATAAATCTGATCTCATATTCTTCTACAGTCCTATTTCCTTGTATTAAGGCGTGAAACGCCCCTACTTGTTGTTCCTCGTAGTATGCTGGTAGATATTTCCTTCGGAACCTCTCCTCGAAAAGTTCCCAAGATACTGTGTCTGGGGTAAGGTGTAGTTGTCTTTCCAAGTTGCCCCACCAGTTCAAGGCGCTGTCTCTTAACTGAAAAATTGCAATCTTGGCCTTTGAATTGGATGCATAGTCCCTTAAGGCAAAACACCTTGTCATGCCTTCCAACCATGCTTTCGCGCGTTCACTGGCGCGACCTCCGACAAACTCCGGAAGTTTGATCTTCTGCAACTCTCGCGTGATGTCTTCAGGTGGAAATTCTCCCCTTGAGTTCCTTGATGCTTCTAGATTACCCATTCCAGATGGTGGGGGTTCCACTTCAGCCCCTGCTGGTTGGTGCCCCTTTAAAGTCTCGTTAATGGCTTCCAACGAGCGCAGTATGAGGGCTAGTTCGGGCGATGGTGGTGGTGCTGGTGGTGTCGGTGGGGTTGATGGTGTGGGTGGCGTCGGTGGTGCTCGTGATGACGCTCCCCTGCCTCGACCCCTTCGAGTCCTGACCATATTGTATGATTTAACCTGTATCACCCCAAAGTTGTCCAGATGAGTTCAAGGAAGTTTCATATTGGTGCTACTTAAACTTAGAAACAGGGTTGGGCGTAAGTTTTCTTTACTTGTCTGTAAACAGACATTACTCCATCAGGGGAATTGGCTAGGTTTGGGCTAGGATGAAGCATCTAATCTTGGTTAACGTCGAACTTTAAGGTAGATTAACCTTACACTAAAATAATTAATTTTAAAATTATTATTACACTAATTTAACTCAATTTATCTTTACTTTAATTTTATACTAAATCTTATTTATATATAAATTATTTATACTAAATTATTTAATTTACTTTAAATTATTTTTAACACTTTATATTATATATATATATAAATTATTAAACGTACTTACAAGGGTTCGGGCCCGCATGGGTTCCACGTGCTCGTCACGGCCTCTCCACCTACCGTGACTTATCCCCGACTCTCTATCGGGGTTTCGAACTTTTTGCTGTCGTGGAATCTTTACCTCTCCAAACCATGATTCGCGATGGGCTCAGTCTCTATAAGCTAGCCCCTTACTGGCTATACCTTGGTCCATACGATCGTGCTCACAATCCTGTTACCATAAACCCTCCTATCGGGATTTTGTGCTCAACTTTCTCGATGGCCCTTTTCTTCGTTAGCCCCTTTTACTACGAGCTTGGTCCATATGACCGCCTCCGCGATCGTAGCCTTGTATCACCCTATCGGGATTCGGGGTTTCGACGTTTGTGATGTCAATGCATGCATGTCCTTAGGATTCCTGATCCCCTGATCCCCGATGAGCTCCCAACGCATTAGCCCTTTAAGCCATGCTTGTGACCCACACGACCTCACCTTGTGACCGCAGTCTTATCCCTTATCAGGATTTCGGACTTCGTGAAACTGAAAGGTGTAGGACTTACGTCCTCAGGATCCCCGATCCTCTGATCTCCGATGCCACCTGTCGTTAACTCTCGGCAAGGTTGGACCTTCCGAGCTTCGAACCCCGATATGGAGTGACACTTGTCTTCCACTTAAACGCTATGGTTGTGGGACCCGTCGCGTTTTGGGATTTCGTGACTTCTCTGATCGTGATTCCTTCGTATGCGAGAAACCCGAAATGTCGAATCCCCACTCCTTCAGATCCTCTTACACGCATCCCTCCAATCAAATGGCTCCGACCATGTCGGGAAATCGCGGATCGTGATTTCCTGTTGCACAATTTCTTTACCCTCGAAAACTCCGATGCCCCCAAACAACGACTCGTTAGGATGTCATGCCACGCGTCCTCGCCGATGGACGGTTCATAACTCCCGTCGGGATATCTCAAATCGCGACGCCATCATGCGAGTATTCCTTGCCCTCGAAAATCCCGATATCCCGATTCCCCGGTTGGCTGAAAGCTGGCCTCCACTATGCCTCTGTCCTTCTCCTCTGTTGTGATGACAGCTGGCCCCCACTCATCGGGGTTTCGCGGATCGTGAATTCAAAGTGCTTACACATCATGTCCCCGGGATTCCCGATTTCCCGATGGGCCAAATGCCGATGGTTTTCGATGGTTGCCACCTGTCCCACAAATGGACGGTTGTGATCGTGTCGGGATTTTCCCATGGATTTCCCGACTCTTCCCGGATGACGGACACCTGTCCTCCATTCTGACTCTAGTGGTCCCACGACGCTTATATCACTGTCGGGATATCGCCGATCGTGATTCCCAGCGATGCGGTTTCTTTGTCTTCGAAAACCCCAATTTCCCGATCCACGACTCTTCGGGATCTCCTGACACGCGTCAGGCACAATGGACGGTCTAGATTCGATCGAGAAATCGCGTATCGCGATTTCGACCTGCACAAGTCTCACGTCTCCGAAAACCCCGATTTCACGACTCTCCAAGATCTTCCAACACGCGTCACTACCGTTTGGACGGCTCCGATCCTATCGGAAAATCGTGAATCGTGATTTCATTATGCATTGGTTCTACACTCCTATAATCTCCGATGGTAAAATCCCGATGCCTCCTCAAATGCTGACATGTGTCCTGCCGAGATCAATGGCTAGGATCTATTCTCGGGATTTCGAGAACCACAAGGTCTCGATTCTCAGACTTAATAAAACCTCGATGACTCAGATTTCCCGATGACTCTTCCGGGAATCCTCCTATGCACGCTAGGGCTTAAACCCCGCACAACTTTTCTAGATCTAATGGCTGACGGGATTCCGCCCGAGATCTGATGGCACAGATCCATTCTCCCGTGTAACAGACAACTCTTCTTTGGGAAAATCGATTAGTTGCGCAAAACATTACGTAGTGTTAAAATTGCCCTCTTGGCACGATTGAAATTTATATGGGTCTATAGTTCATTATTACAATCATCGAGGCTTAATACAGGAAATTAGTTCACACTATTCCTGTGCGGTACAAGTCTGCTAAATTTCCTTTTTCCGACTGTGCATCGACAGTTTCCCCCATTTAGGTAAGTTCAAGGTGAAATAGGCCTTTTCAAGGTCCCGCAATTGTCTTTTTGCATTTTATTTAGTATGGTTTACCGCCACTTAATTTAAAGGGCGTTCCATTGAATATTCAGACTAAAACTGTAGTAACCACACATAATCCATTTACAGGATATTGCCTAAAGCAGTTGCTTGCGATACATCTATGAGATCATTTGCTTGGATAATGAAGGGATACTACCTGAGTATATTTTCGGGTACTGTATCAGTCATAATGGGTTAAACTGAACATGTTTTGTTTGTAGTTTAAGCGTGGCTGGAGTTAACACTCAAGGTTTTGGCCCTTAGGCCCATATTTCAAACTAAGACGCTCTGATACCATATGTAATGCCCATATATTTCTAAACATCATTAAGTTTCCTAAACATTTTATGAAAGTAAACTGAAACAAAACTTCATAGCATGATATTGACTCTTATAACAACAACTTCAGTAACTTAGATTGATCAATAAATACTAAATTCATGGCAGAATGAAATAAATACATAACTGAAAAAGTACCTGGATCTGATGCTAATTTATGTTGCCTCTTTGCCTTGTTGCTGCCTTTCTTCTCCCTGCTACACAGATCAACCCTGCCACAAACAGGAAAATAACTGCCCAAAACTACTGTCCTCCCTGCCAACTAGGAAAACTACCTAGCTCTAGGATATCTACGGATATCCTAGCCCTCCGTGCCCAAAACCTCCAGCAACCCGGTGCCTCCCCAGATAAACTCTCAACCAGGAACTCTACTCCTTGCTCACAGCAAGCCAACAGTCCACAAAATACAATAGTGCATAGAAAATCGCTGCTCACAGCAAAACAAAACCATCCAGAGGCTCTCTGCTCACGGCAAAACATAACCATCCAGAGGCTCTCTGCTCATGGAAAAACAAAATAGTCCACGCCAATACAGCCGACTCAGCAATTCTAGTCTGCAGCATCCATTCCCCCTCCCTGCTGAATGGTGCGCACATCCCCCTCTTCCCGTCCCTTATTCCTCCCTGTCGACTCACGCATTTACTTCACAACCACCCCCGTCCTCCATCCTTTGTCCCTTCATTAATATTTTTATCATCTTGGGATTTCTGGGCTTCTCACCCTACATATGCCACCCTCTACTGCATACGCAATTCCTGTTATCTCATTTTTTTTTATCTCTTAAATTTATGTCACAGGTCATTAAATGTGATCTTACAGGTCATTAAATGTGATCTTCAGTTCGATTATTATTACTTAGTTAATCCCCAATTATTCCTTTGATTAGATCTTACTTAATAATCTTTAATCATTTATCCAATTAGGGTCATTACAAATATCATGTTATAAGGTCTTTTGTACATATTGCAAGGAAAGTATGATGTACATGAAATACTGACAATTTGGTTGTTGAATGCAAGATAGAATCATTGCAGAAAAAATGGTATTCGACATGGTGCTTGTTGAAAGCTAGAAGGAAGACTACATCCTATTATTGCAACAACAATAAAAAAATTATGAAATGAAATTTCATATTTTGGGAAAATTTGAATTCCTTATTAAATTAATTTGATTTATAAAATGGAATTTTTATAATGTTCTCTCATGATAATTGCATGTGTGTGATGTAGATGAGATATTCTTGATTAAATTTGGAATGATGGGAAAGAAAAACTACTATTGAGGACAATAAATCCCTATAATTGTAGAACCTTGGTGGGTTTCTAGTAACAGGTTAGCACTCTCCTTGTGTATGAAAGCCTTGACAAGATGGATTGTTCAAGGGATACATAGCAGTGAAGGGATGCATGAGCCTAGAAGGGTCAGCGCAACAATGAGGAGGCAACCCAAGGACACTTATGGCATGGTAGCTGCCATAACGAGGGTGTGTCAAATAGAACAATGAGATGAATTATTCCTAGAAGAAGCTTCATGGAATAGAGCAATTGACTTCCAGTTGTAGTATGAATACCACAATTGGTTCTTGAAAGTAGAGCACCAGATGGATAACAAGCTTCCAATAGATAAAGATTGGATATTTTTAAAGAATTTGAATGGTACATGGTTTATAATGCATCGAGGACAGTGAATAAATAAGGGGAGGGGATTGTAATACCCCTAGGATGAACCCCACATTGTAAATGAAAATGTACTTAAGCTGGTGAGTTGTTTTATATCATTTTGCATGCACTTTCCATGGTATAGTGTTCACATGTATTGCACACTAAATTGATGAAGTGTGCACATTCCAAGATACTGTGTGCAACAAACTTAACTGCACGTGATTTTGAGGCCAGTGAGCCTTTGTGTATATGTTTTGTTTTATGGGATGGTGAGCCAGTTATTATAATCTAGGAAGCTTATGTGTTGAATTAGGTTGGAGAGCCTAGATGTTAAAGGCCAGTGGGCCTATTTTTGGATATGTCTTATCATTAATATAATACATCGTTGTGTGTAGACCAACCATGATAAAAGAGTATGGGGGACTAAACTCTACTAGTTGGGGAATGAGGGCTAAAAGTTCAGGATAAGGGGCTAAGCTAGGGAGCTTAAGCCAAAAAGGAATATTATATTAATATTCCTTAAAGTATAAAGTATGGATAATTATTTTATCCTACCTTTTAAGGATGGGGATAAGCGGGACAAAGTAGTTCTCAACATGACAAGTGTCAAGTTGGGAACATGCATACATATTGTTTGGACTTAATGCATTTTCCATTCATTCAATCATAATTCACTAACTCATTCAGTTGTCCTTCGTACCTTTCTGTTACTATCATTGTACCTATACCATACCTAAACTAGTACCATACCTGTACATGTACCTAGTTAGCTTAGGATATGGAATGAAGAAGCGGGTTGCCAAGACTGTGGGATATTAAAGAGGCGGGTTTTCATGCTCATGAGAAATTATCTCTAGGTGAGAGAATTGTTGGGAATTGATTTCCCAAAGGTGACAAACTGCAACTATAGTGCTCTGATACTTTCTGTTTGGCCTGTTGTTGAAGCCCCGGAAAGGAAGTGGGGTAGCCGAAGGATTGTTGAGTGGGGAAGGGGCACACTTCCTGGGGTGGGACAGGCATGTGGGGAATGAGGGACTATAGGATGTTAGTTTGAGTTGGCCCCTGTGACGAAGTTTTTCCTGTTTTCTAAGATACATCATCTTGGTTAGGAATCCATTTACCTGGGTGGAGTTTAGTCCTAGCTCGGGAGTGACCCACTGTTGAGAGTGATGAGAAGTGTGGTCTAAGGCTAGGAGGTTTGTGGAAGGTCTTCATGTAGTTGGTGATATTTTTACCAAGGTAAGTGTCAATTTTATTTTAATATACATGCTGCATTATTATTTATGTGTTTATTTTTATGGGTTTTTCTTATGTGTGATGCATGTGTATTATTATGATTATTCTATATGAATCTGTGTATTTACATAATGTATTTGTTTGTTTAAATTTTTATATATAAAGTTTCACAAGAATTTATGTGTGTATATGTTTTAATTTTGTATACAGTTCGAAAGATTTTATGTGGCATTGCCCAGTTGGATGTTCAGGATGTTACAATCTCTCATCCTTGGGTTATACATATTCTTTCTTAGGAATAGTTTATTTATTAGGGACTTAGGCTGATACAACTTCCCCAACTTATCCAATAAATATTTGGTTGTAGCTTCCTTTGACACATTCAGTAATATTGAATCTAAGAGTCACAACCAGATTCTTCTCTTCACCTTCTGATCCAAATTTTTCCAGTCATATGTTGAATTTCTTGTAGGTGTCGTACCTGGATCCACCATGATCCACTGATCTCTACCCACCAACAGATCTTCCATATTGAGTTTCGATAGCTCAAAATGTAAGGTAGCTAGAGAGGTAATGGGGGGGGCCAGAGGGCCCATAGTGATAATAGTGGACTAACTTCTTGATCTATTTTTTGGGTTTTTTTCATAGCAAGATGTATTTTACAGGGAAAGGTGATGGCCCTAGTATTGAATCATTCATTAAAGAAAGAAAATCAGCATGGGGAGATACTTGGCCCCATTGGGTAGGTTTCAAATTGCAAGGTGATGCTGCAATTTGGTGGAAATCACTTGCTTATAAGGAGATGATGAGACTCTCCAATGGAGAAATTGAAAAAATATTGTTAGACAAGTGGTGTCATGGAGAAAATAAGGATAAAGAGAGAACCAAGAGTTTGTTTTCATGTGAAAAATCTATATTACAGGTTCCTGGTTGTATTCATAAAGAAAATATCATTGTTTCTATTAACCCTAGTTGCATGCATAATTTTATCAATGTTC
>ML779148.1:257802-304239 GCA_009831015.1 Picea engelmannii | reverse complement strand
ACAGTGGTATTATTCCTTCCAGATTCTGCTACGACCATTTTCCACTATGTGGATGGATCTTCTTATTTGGATCCACATGATAGGTGTCAGTCTTTGGCGCATCATTTGGAGTTGGTTATTGGGTTCCAAAATATTCTACAGGGATTTCACATAAGCACTTGGACATGGGACCCGGGCTTACAATGGTGGTTGGACTACTTCAGCATGGTGGATTTCCTTTCTACATGGGAATTTGGTTCTTCAGTCTTCTTCAGCATTACAGTCCACAATTATCCATGGGACCCTGATATATGGTTGTACATCAAGCATTGAGGACAACGCTTTCATAAGGGGGGTGGAATGTAAGGTAGCTAGAGAGGTAGTGGGGGGGCCCAGAGGGCCCATAGTGATAATAGTGGAGGTCATTCAATGTAAATTGGACTAGGTCCACTATATTATTAAATAAGGCCCACTATGGTAGTTAGATATAATAAATGTAAGAGGACTTCTTAGAAGGTTCTACTTCTAGAAGATTCCTCCTCTAGAATGTTCTTAGGTGATGGTAGCACTATATAAAGGGGTTCAAGCAATGTAATGAGACATGAAAAGAAGTATTGTATTTGGAGCTATAGCTCATTAGGAGGATGTCCCCTCGAAGAGGCAAGTGAACAGGAGAAGATCCCTTCCATAATAGGATCCATTGTATGGTGTTGCCCTACCTCAAGGGTTTCTATAATAAAATTGTGGTTTTCTATATGGTTTCATAGATCTTGTGTGGTGATTATATTCAGATATCTTGGATCTATTGTGATATTTTGTATTCAGCTATTTGAAACTTAACACAAAACGTTTCCCCTTAAACTTCTCAATCTCCATTTTCGAATTGCTCACCATTTCTTTTCACCTAAAAAATCAATACCACAAATATCCCACTGTAACAAGACTTATCGCAGTCATGAGACAAACCCTTGACCACAAAGGCATCCCCCTGAAGCCAACAAAGCTTTGATACGAAATGCATATTTTAACCTTGTACAATATTTCACTACAAACATACTTTCAATAAAAGAACAAAAAAGATACAATGGAAAATACACAAATTGCACAGATATTTTTCCCTTGGTGTTATCGGACTAATTGGTAGGTGCGGACACTAACAGATCTCCCTAGATCCACCTGGATCTAGAACAAAACAGGACAGGACATGACTCTTTACCTAAGTTTTGACCATTGAATTAGCTAGTAAGGAGGAACAAGTAACACACCTTTGTATCACTTCCTAGGGTCTTTGTTGCTCTCGTTTCGCTCCGATGCTCTCGTGAAGTCAAGATCAAGACAACACAAACCAACCAAGGTGAAGATAGCAAAATATATTCAACTGTCAACTTATGTGTATGATCAAGGAATTACACAATAAAGTGAGAATAGCTTTATGGGAAAGGGACATGCCACTGTATCATATTAATTGAAAGTAGAAGATTACAACCTGATCGCCTTGATGTCGCAAGCTTCCTTTCGATGGCTCTTGGCTCCAACACACACACTTTCTCAATCCTTGAATGAAGAAGATCAAATCCTCTTGATAGACTTGAGCAAGTCTCCAAGCTCCTATTCAAGCTAAGTCCTTCATACAATTCTTTCACCAATTCTCCAATGAATCTTGCTTAACCTTTTCCATGAGAATTCCCTCAATATATAGGAGAGAATGAGATGGTTACTTGGATAAGAATGATCCCACAATATTAGGGAATCTAGTACAAGGATAACCATTCGAATGCCAACCCATTCTTCTATAAGATTCCCTTCTAGAACCATCGAGAATACATCTTTTTCCAAGCTTTAGAGAAGGTTTGCACCCTAGCTATGTAACACAATGCGAGAAGTTTGCACCCTAGATTAAAGCAGCCTGCGAGAATGGGTCATTCTCGCACCCTGGGATACTGGAAACCTGTGAACTCTCTTCAAAATTAAGTCTTCTGGGAAGAGATGAATGTCATTTTTCTCAGGAGAAAGTTCTTATGAGAAGCCTGAGTACACCAACATCAATACATCATCATGATGACCAAAATCATGGGTAACACCTGGAAACCCATACCAGGAAAACCAACATATTCTATACTCATTCATAGTGATACATTGTTTAAAATACAATATACATATAGGAGCCAACATCATACAAAACCCTAACCCAATGACCTAGATTAGTCAACAAACCTAAATCCTTAACTGGAAATTGATAAGTATCGACAAAAACCATGTGTCGAAAAAACCACCCAACAATGGATATGAAAATCGAGGTGACACAAAAAACAAGGAAAAGAAAATTCGACATGTTTCCTGAGGAAAAAAAATTCTTGGGGGAGCTTCCCTCAAACCCCCACACAAGGGGGTTATCGCCCCCCTGCAACCCCCGAAGGGGGAGATTGTTCACAAAATATAGCACATACCCAACAAGGGGCAACAATGTTCACATGAAGAGTAGGAGTGTTTCCATCAATGCCAAAGGGGGAGATTGTTGGAAAATTAGTTTTCATTCATATCAACTCTAGAATAATTTAGAAGCCCCTAGAATTGATAGGTGTATTTGAAGAATTCTCCAAAGTAGTCCCCTTATGGCTTAGCTTTAAAAATGGCCCTCACGGGAAGATGCTTTGAATAATTCTACAAAAAGAGGGCTAGAAATATGGTTAATTGGTCAAGAAGTCCCAAAGGTGTTGCAAACAAGAAGTTACATGATGACCCTAAAGTTAAATAAAGAAAGTGCAAACTAGAAGTTACAGGTCAGCCCTAAAGTTAAAAAAAGAAAGTGAAAACAAGAAGTTATAGGTTGACCTTAAAGTTAAATAAAGAAAGAGAAAACAACAAGTTACAGGTCGTCCCTAAAAATTGAAGTAAGGGAAGTACCTGGAAAAATATAAATACACATCAAAGAGACTTTCATTATCAGCAAGTAAGTGTGGAATGGAGCTAGCATAAGTGGGCTTGCACTTGTGTTAGGAAGATTGGTGAAGTTCGTTAAAGGAAAATCCTGCGAGAGTGAAGTGTAAAGATAATTTTTAGGTCATTCACAATGTATATAGATTTATAAGGTCATCAACGGGTGGCAATGGAGAACGGTGCGGATATAAACAAGTTGTAGTGGAGCAAAGCATAGATGTATGCGGGTTGACGGTAAAGCAAAGTGCGGATCTATTTTTTCAGACAGTTACAAAATGACAAATGACATCAACAAGTTGTTCATGTGAATCTATAGTAGACCGGGAGAGTCTTGGAACTTGGCTATGATAGGTTGATTATTTTATATATACATATTTAAGGGTGGAAGGAAGGAGAAAGGAAATGGGGTTGGAGCCTCCTTCCAGTTGGAGCTGGAAAATCTAGGGAGTTGTAGCTTCCTTCAGATTGGAGCCTGAAAACTATGGGGTTGGTGCCTCCTTCTAGTTGATGCTGAAAAATCTTGGAAGTTGTAGCTTCCTTTGAATGTAATCTTTTATTATATAAGAAAAACATTATGTATATTTGCACGTAAATCTATTGTGTATTGTGTAATTATTCTTCTGCTCCTATTGTATATTGGATACATTATTTGATTGAAAATTCAAGTTGTAACAAGTGCTAAATTGTACTTGATATTGATTACACCCCCTCTCACTATCAACATGACCCATACTATTTTTACCTTCATCAAATGTTGAAGTCAAAAATAATATGGAGGTTGTTGCTAACTCAACACTTCTTTATTATAAGGAACTTGGAATCCACTCCATCTTAATAAGTTTTATATGTATATGTGTTTCTTTTAAGATATACAATATTTTGTTAAAAAATAATTAATAAGATTTTTGTATAAAATAAAATTTATTTTTTAATTTCAAATTTCAACCATTTTTTTTTTAACAAATTATTATATTAATACTAAATAATGTAATATCAAAATAAATAATTTGTTTTGATATCAAATGTAATAATGATATGTAAAATTTCACTACTAAGATAATGGGTGGATTGTATTATTTTTAGTTTTTTTTTTATAACTACTTTTTAAATAACCAGATTTTGAAGCTAATTGGGTAAAATATGAAATGTGAAAAGGATTTCAATAAAGTTAAAAACTTATTTTGAATCCATAACCATCATTCTGAGCTTGAAAATCATTCAAAAACATGTTCTCTCTCTCAATTTAAAGGACCTAGTTATATTCATTTGCAATTTTTAGCATATATATTAAAAAACAAATTATCATGTATTTTAAAATTTCTCCCTTCAATTAAGATAAAAAAGAGTTATCAACAAAACTCTTATTCACAAATTCCTAGCCTCACATTCAATCCTAACAATAAATACCTTTCATAAATCCTTGCACCATCATATTTTAATAAAATATTTCAAAGTAAATACTTAATTTAGAAAATGGTGAAAGTTGGATAAACATTTTTTCTAAATAGTTTTTGAATAAATTCAATTTTTTTTATAATTTATAATATTAAAAACTAGCCTAGATTCATCTTAACTCCCAATCTATTATGATTAATTTTTTGAGATGTAAATTTGTCTTTACATTTTGTTCTTAAAAAAATATTTGCACATTAAGAAATCTGATGTCTCTCTATTCATGATAAATCCAAACTATATATATATAGTGTCAAATCCATGTTCTACATTGATGGAATTACATCTCCCTCATACTCAACAATGTAACAATCAAATGTTTTAACCATAAAAAAAACATTTCTAATTTCAATTGTTATATATATATATATATATATATATATATATATATATATATATATATATATAATTTGAAGGTCACCACTAAGCTAGACATCAAATTGGTGTATGAGATCTCCTTGTTTCCACTTTGATTTTTTTTTTTGTTATTAATATTTTAAAATGTCACCTATGAGTCCCATATTAAACATTGAAGGAATTACACATCTCCCTTGAACTAGAAAGCACCTATCTTTGGAATAAGAAACTTTTATTTTCAATTACTTTAAATCTCTCTCTTAAGGTGGATATTGAAATATTTTTATGTTATTAATACTTTTTAAAATTCCACCCCATGTTCATTATTGAAGAAGTAAATAATTACACATTGCCCTCATATTTTTCTCTACAAATTGCTTTAATTTATCTCTCTTTTAAGGTGGCTATTGAAATATTTTTTTCTTATCAATATTTTTTTAGGTGCCACATGTCAACTCCATATTAAGCATCTAAGCCTTCAAAATGAGAAGTAAAAAGAACCCATCAACTTAACACAAAATTTCTCTCTTACTTAAGTGGATAATGAAATATTTTATGTACGGCCAATCATTTTGTTAATAATAATTTTTTTAAATCCCACATGTGAACTCCATTATTTTACATAAGGTGGATATTGAAATATTTTATGTATGATGGACATTGAAATAATTTTTGTTATTAAGAATTTTTTAAATGTCACATTTCAACTCCATGTTGAGAACGAAAAGAATTACACATGTCTCTCCTTTCACATCTCTCTCATACTCGGTTGTAGGCCTTTCGGTGCAATAAATGTAAAATTTAGTCATTTAATATAAACGAAGATATGATTAAATTAATAATATGGATGTCAATTGAGTTTAACTTGACTGATGTAGAGGAAAGTTGTTATTCTCCCCTACCGAGATTCAAATCCCACTTTTGACAAACTTACTCTTTTTGTGATCCAATTGTTAACTATTGATGTGGCATTAATCGCTCAAGAATCCACTTTACCTTGGGTACCATCCTAGGAATGAGGAGAAGTACTTGATTGATTTCTTGGAAAATTCAATACATCAAAATGGAGGGAAAACTATTTTCTCTATAGTAAATTTGATCATTTCACCCAAGATGACTCCTAGAAGAAACTTACAATAAAATCTCTTTATGTTGATGAAGATATTTAAGTTCAAATTTGGGATTATATAGGGTTTGAAGAGAAACTAAACCTAAAGAAAGAGATATTTATGTTGATGAAGAGGTTTAAATCCAACATTGGGATTATATATGGTTTGAAGAGAAACTTGATTTAGATGATGAAATATATGAACTTGAGTCTTGGATGAAAAAGAAGAAAAATTCCCAAAAAAGTTCACACACATGTACAAAGTCAAAGTGGTATAATTTCTTAGGAGACTATGATGAATTAAGGCCTATACCAAGAAATAAAATAATACAACATGCAATATTAATGAAACCAAGCAAATGAATATCAAAATAAAGAGATCATGAAGAATAAAGAGAGACAAAAACCAAGTGGTCTTTGGGATCTAGAGTGAACGTGCAATTCCCAACACTCTTTCCATGTTGGAGTCACACAATAGTCACACAAAATGTAGATATTTGGGGAAACAAAAATCAACACTTGAAAACTTGAGGGACACAACAACATTGAAGCATTGACAAGCATCAATAGTGCAATCTCTTTCTAAGAAATGAAAATTCTCTATGGCCTAGAATCATGTAGTGGAGAAGTTATGTGATGACATTTAATGCTTCCAAAAAATGAAGAAGATGAACAACACCATTCCACAGTACTTGTGCATCAAGGAAAATGGCATGACAAATAGAACAATACATTAGAGAGAAAGAACCAAATTTTGAGTCTTCGATAATGTGAAGAAAAAAACAATGAACAACAAAGGAACAACAAGATCTATAAGATTGAGAAAAGTATATCATCTGATAAGAACTGGCTACCTCTTGTTGATAAATAATAAACATGTAATTCCCAACAATCTTGCAGTGTTGAAGTCATGTGGAAATACTCCAACAATTTTTGAAAATAAAAAAGTAAATCAACAACAATCAACAGTAAAAAAATTTGAGAGACACAAAAACATCGAGGCATTGACAAGAACTGAGAGTGAGAGCTCTTAGTGAAGAGCGATCAATTCCCTATCACCCACAACCCACACTCATGCAATGGAGAAGTTTTGCGACAACATTCAAGACTCCTAAGAAACATAAAAACAAACATAAAAACTTAACAACAATAATCCACACTCTTGTAGAATCATGGTATATGATACGATGTTGAGAACAATTCTATATATATATATATATAATCTAATTACTCTATTTTTATTTTTATGACGTTACTTTTCTAATCAAATAATTTGGATAAAACATTAAAGTTTTTTTTAGAGTCCCGAAACGGAACCTTCTTACAGGTAAGACACTTCTTCCCATCCTTAAATTTCTATTTAGGGTCTTTAGATGGACAAAAGGGAGAGGGAGAAAAGGATGACGGGTACCAAAATAAGGTATGGGAAGGGAGCATCATATGTATGGGGAAGGGAAAGGACTAAGGTACGATAATCAAACTAGTTCAAGGATGAAGGTGTTATCATAAAAATCATTTATACTTCAATTGTTTTGAAGAACGAACTAAATTCGATGTTTATGTAAAGAGGCACTCCCCAAAAAAGGTGTTTTGATACTTCATTAATCATTTAGATTTTACAGATTTGTTTATATCAAAGTGGTTTACTTATTATCCAATGTCAAGTTTTATTATAAAATCCATAGCAAATGCTTCTCATTTTGTTATACCTACTTTCCTAAAAATAATTTTGAAAATATAATTTATAACAAATGAATTTTTTTTTAGTAATTATCTTTCATCTTTGAGATATTTTGGTTTTGATTGTTATTCATATATATAATTATAATTATTATTATTATTATTATTATTTATTTTTAAGGTCACATCTAAGCCAGATATCAAATTGGTGTATGAAGCCTCTTTTGCCTAGAGATTTGATTGGTAAAGTCTACACAGGTATACATACCCTACCCCTCTTTGTATTTGAACTTATAACCTCTTACGAGGAAACACCATGTTCTTAATTTTAATTTGACATTCCATAAATTGATTGTCTAAATAATCTCACCTTAAATAGAAGTTGTATATTACTTCTCCAAATTTCCTAAAAAAAAAAATTCTTAAATCCTCAATAGTATAATGTTGTTGCTTCAAAGCTGGCAGTTTATTAAGGTAAGGTGGCGTTCAGTTATGGAGTGTGAAGTCAACCAGGGATGATTTTAGGGGCTAAATTTTGCTCATGGGCTAATTTTCCATGGTTTTTCCAAAAATGAGATTCACTATTTTAAAAATGATTCGCCTAAATTCTATAGTATAAAATTATTTTACCTTAAAAATAGCCAAAATTTTATAAAAGCTATATAAAATACTTAGAAATTTGAATATTTTTACAAAAATATCGCCAAACATTTATAGTTGACATATGAAGGATTAGTAAGATTCTCCAAGGTTTCTACATTTTAAAATAAATTTCCATGCTTAAAATCATCCCTAAAGTCAACACCCACTTGGGTGTGGTAGACAAGGAGCCTTGGGATCACCCGAGATTCCTCTCTATGGTAGATGATCTTTGTAAAATTCGGGGTATTAAAAGCCCATTAAATGCGAATTTATGTGAGCCAACAACTCCTTTGGCGGAGGTTTTTCCATCTACTAACACTGTTTCAAAGTCATTTCACCATCTTTCATCGTCGTGTCTTTCCCACTTCAAGGAAGTTCCTCGCCCTTCTGGTCTATCTGTTGAAGCCACAAGAGTTGTATCTTTCGTTAAGGAGCCTTTCTTAAAAGGGACAAGCACTAAAGAGATTGGTCTAAACACTACCCAGTTTGCACAGTTGTTGGAGACTCAACGAGGTGGCTTGTTGGGGAAGCGATTTAGACCAAAGGGCACTGTGAGGGCATGGAAGCCTAAAAGAACCAAAAGGAAAATGGTTATGGGTTTGGATGTTGGGATAGAAGAATATTGTCCACTCGCCATGTGTTCTCTAGTGGGTAGGTTGGCTTACCGTTTTCTCTGCAAACTATCAGTCTCAGAGTGGATGCGTGTTACTTGGGAACCCCTTCTAGGTTATTCCGCGGTGTTTTTTACCTTGCTGAGGGGATGGTTTGGCTTTGTGTTCAAAACCCCAGAAGACACTGCTCGGATTTTAGAAAATTTTTGGGCGTTTGAAGGTGGCAGCCTCATGCTAAAAAGGTGGCAGATTAGGTTCGATCCGACGATGGAGTATTTTAGATATCCTCATCTTTGGGTCTTTCTCTCAAGTATTTTGCTGCAGTTGTGGAATGAGAAAACTACAAAGGATATAGGAAACGTCTTGGGACATTTTATAAAGGTATCCGAGGACACGTTATAGTCTACTGACAAAAGAATGGCAAACATTCTCGTGGAAGTGGATATTCATGTTGGATTGTTGGAAACTTTGGAGATTGAATGGTGTGGAATGCTTATTATACATAGATAATATTATTTTGGGATTCCATTATGTTGCTCATGTTGTAGGAAAACTGGACATCTAAGGAAGGATTGTCATCATTTTTATGGAGTGTCTATTGATGAGGAACTCTTGGAGGAGAATATTTCAAATGGATACTCTCTGGAGTCGAAGGCGTAGAAGAAAGGATATTTTCCAGGTGCTTGGGCCTTGGACAAACCATCATCCCTGAAAAACACCTTCATTGGTAAGTTGAGACACTACGTACCTTCTTTGTATTGCACTTTATCTGCATGGGAAAGAAAACACATCGATACTTTATTTCCTTCGGAGTCAATTTTACCTGTAGTGTCTGTTAAGATTGTGGTTCATGATACAGTATTAGATGTTTCAGATCCGATTCCTGATACTTTTTTAATTAATTTTGAACCATTGTTTGTTGGGAATGAGTCTACCACATCCACTAATGATAACATTGACGTGAATAACTCTGTCCTTCCTGAGATTTTTTCAGCGGAAGATTCACATCTCTTACCTGGCTATGGAGAGCCTGCTGCTAGCGAGCAATCATTGGATAGGATGTTATCCGAATTGGTACCATCCTATAGGGAGGTTGCTAGCCCTGTCCTGATTCTGACTTACTTGGGAAAAGTTGTTGTGGCTTCTGGGGGGCCCAGTGATGTTGGTAGAGCTTTTGGTAGCTTAGGAGTCTCTTCTAGGAAGTACCTTGCATGGTCACGGGGATTGGGGCTTGAATTATCTCCTATTAAGACTAGAAGTGCCCGTAAAAAATTGAGAATGAACCTTTCCTTTTCAGCTAACCAGCTTTCTACAACTATTGATCAGGGGGCACTTAGAGGCATAAAATCCCTCGTAAGGGAAAAATCATGATCCTTCTATCCTTTAACATCAAAGGGGTAGGAGGACCCCTAAAATTCGCCTCTATGCGCAGACTTATCTCAAAAACTTTACCCAATGTTATTTTTCTACATGAGACTTTAGTGGATGAGGAGAAGGCTAGGAACTTCATGTTTTCTCTCAAGCCGAAGCGGATGTCTTGTGCTATTATCTTAGTTGGAAACTTTGGTGGCCTTCTCATGTCTTTGGACCCACATTTTTTTGAATTTTTTCCTGTCCTCACTTGTGGCAGTATTTTCTTGACATGTTCCAACTTAGTGGATAAAAGTAAGCTTTTACTTCTAAATTTTTACGACCCTTTCTCATACCGTAAGATTTTCTAGAAAAAAATGGAAGATAGGGGCTTGTTAGCACATGCTGACTTGATTATGGTAGGGGATATGAATTTCATCTTAAATTTAGATGAGATTTGGGGAATTTCATCTTTGACCGATCCTTTGGCAGTCTTCTTCGAGGATTTGTTTGAAAAATCTAATCTAGTGGATGTGGCTCCGACCGAGTTGGCACCTATGTGGTGTAATGGTAGATCAAGAGATTCTAGTATTGCTAAAAGAATTGACAGATTGTTTGTGGCAGAGGATCTTATTGGGCCAACTATGAGGTATAGATCGTGGGTGGAATTTCCGTTTGTATCTGATCATGCCCCTATTTTACTTCAATTGAATATTTGGATTCTGGTGGTAGCTCATCCTTTTAAGTTTAGTCCAGCATGGTTACGTGACGATTCCTTTGCCTCCTTAGCTAGTGAAGTTTGGAATGACGTTCAGTTTCAGCAAGTCAAAGGGGCACAAAGGAGATTAGTCGAGAAGTTGTCCCTTCTTAAAAAAGGAGTAAAAAGTTGGTCGAAAGAAAAAAGATTATGGGATCAGGAAAATTTGGAAAAGATGGAAGATGAATTGGAAATGCTCTATGTTTAGAAAATTAAAGGAACTCATAATGTAGAATTTGATCAATGATTGATTTTTTTGGAGGTGGAGTGCAACAAATATCTAATGGTAGAGGAAGAACAATGGAGTCAAAAGAGAAGGGCTATCTGGATTAAGAGTGGAGACAATAATACAAAATTCTTTCATCATTTTGTGAGCTAGAGGAGGAAAACAAAACACATATGGGATATATCAGATGCAGATGGTTAGGTTTATTCAGGTCGGGAGGCCATTAAATATGAAGCGATTCATTACTTTAATTCTTTCTTTCAAGACATAGGTCAGAATAATTTGAGTGAACAATTAGCTACCGTTCACTTGTACCCAAAGCTTGTATTTGAGGATGAAGTAACAACTATTGGAAAGCCTTGCACAATTGAGGAAATTTTATATGTTCTCAAAGTTTTTTCAAAGGATAAAAGTCTCGGCCCTGATGGGTGGAATGTTGAATTCTTCCTTTACTTCTTCGACATGGTTGGTCCATATTTGCTTGCTTTTGTGGAGGAGACTAGGATTTGTGGTGAAGGTTTATGACCGATCAATTCTACCTTCATAGCTCTGATCCCAAAATTTAACAATCCTAGTTCTTTCAATGATTTCCTCCATATATCCTTGTGTAACTTATGCTACAAGATTATTGCAAAAGTAATTACGAGGAGACTTAGGCCAATTCTTTCCTGTACTTTGTCTGAAGAACATTTGGGTTTCCTCAAGGGCAGGCATATTTTAGATGCAATTGGGACAACATAGGAATGTCTTCATAGTATCAAGGAAAAAAAACTTCAAGCTATCATTCTGAAGTTAGATTTAAAAAAGTCTTATGATTGCACAAACTGAGATTATCTAAGGCTTATGCTTATTTATTGTGGCTTTGGAATTCTTATGACAAACTGGATTATGGGATGTGTTGCCTCAACAACATACGCCATCATGATCAATGGTGAGGCCACAAATTTCTTCAATAGTGGCAAAGGATTGCAACAGGGTTGCCCATTGTCTCCTCTTTTGTTCATTCTAGTGATGGAGGGATTGAGTCTCTCTCTTAATAAAGGTCAATCTGAAGGAAAGCTGTCGGGAATCAAGGTTTCTAGGATAATTAAGATCCTTCATCTACTCTTCGTGGATGATGTGCTTATAATGTCTAGAACTTCGCTTACAGAATGGCAGGAAATACACAAACTCTTAAATGTCTTTTTTGGTGCAACGAGATTGATTATCAATGTTAACAAGTCCACTTTCTTACACTATAGTGTCCAACAGGGACTTCTAGATGATTTGAAAGTTATTTTTCATTTCAGTTTCACGAATCTTTCAGCTGTTTTTAAATATTTTGGTTTCTTTTTAAAGTTGGACAGTTACAAGGTGGAGGATTGGCAGTGGCTCTTATTGCAATTTGAGAATCATATTCACCACTTGTGCAATTGGTTTCTTACTTTGGGGGGAATATTTGTGTTGATTAAAGCGATGTTAGAGTGTTAGGGACCTAACCCCTCACGTAGGTAGATTAATATATTCTAATGTAATAAAGATCAATATTAATAAGGCCTAGCAATAAGGAAGAATAAGTCCAATGTAAGAAGACCTGATAGAAGCTTCTGCTTCTAGAAGGATCTTCCTCTAGATGGTTCTTTTGATAGACATATTTAGTATAAATAGGAGTTGAGGGTATGAGAAATTTTTCCTTGGATATTATTTAATAGAGCTCTGCTTTGTTGGAGGTTTCCCCCTTGAAGAGGGAAGTGAACATTTCTCTCATTAATCAAAATGCTCTTGCTGGTGTTATTATGGTATCATTTTGGTATTATTGTGGTGTTATTTTGGTTATATTGTTGTTCAGCTGTCATTTCTAGCTATTTTTTTCTGCATACCTTTTAATATCTAGAATTTTACATAGAGAGTTAGCCAGTATATTGGATGGATTTGGCTCACTTTCCAGCTTTAGTTTTGAATTGGATCCGTAAGCTGGTCTTTTCTTTTCTCTATTCTAGAAACAAACAAACTCAGACTTACAATTTATGTAATTGGGAGACCATTTCGAAACCAAAGGTTTTTGGTGGTTGGGGTTTGAGAAACATATTTTGTTTTTCTAGGGCACTGGCGACTAAAAATTTTTGGCGTGGATTGATGCAACCTGGTATTTGGAAGAGGGTGTTAAAAGAAAAACACTTTTCCCATATTTATGTGACGACTTGGCTGCAAACAACTTCTCTAGTCTCGTCTTTTGGTTCACAAACCTAGAAAAACTTACTGAATCCTTTACCTTTGATTGTGCATTAGCTTGCTTGTAAACCGGGTGCGGGAGATTCCATTATTGTTGGAAAGGAAGAATTACTAGGCATGGGGAAGGATTCCATTCTAACTGTTCAGTTGATTACTTGTATAAATAGTAAAAATGTGTATTTTCTTTATCAATCCAGTTGAGCTTCTCTGTAGGGAACGATATGCTCCAATTGGTTAGAAAACACATATCTGGGTATGGAGGGTGACATTGCGTCCAAATGGGAATTGTATAGGAAGAGCTTGATTGGATCTGGAATTGTATTATCTGACAGAGTGGACGAGTTAAGATGGATAGGTGGATATATTTTAGGTCAGATAACTATTAAAAATGTCTACAATGCACTGGCAACCAAGTTATGGAAAAACAATCTAGGAGGTTGGAGGAAACAATCGTGGGGCTAGGACTGCCCACAAAAGATTAAGCTTTTTGCCTGGCTTGTCATTGAAGAAAAAATGCTTACCTGGAAAAACCTTCAAAAGAGAGGATGGGTAGGGCCAGGATTCTGTCATCTTTGCAAAGAAAATCGGGAATCTAGAAAACATATTTTTGTACACTGCCCTTTTACTTGCTCAGTTTGGATAAAGATCAAATAGGTCCACAAGCTTACTACAGGGTGGACATGTTCATTAGTGAAGGAATGTTTTGAAAACTGGGCGTTTCATAATCAAAATATCCCATCCTTGCCATCTTTTATATGTTGGTTCATTTGGCTTGAAAGGAACATGGCTATCTTTGATTCAAGGAGTCCATCTATCGAGAAGATTTATTTTCTCTCCTTAGGTGCGGTGAGTAGCCACGGGCCAAAGGAAAAAGTCCATTCTAATAGACGCTTATCTCATACACTACCAAGTGATAAAATTATAGGTTAGTTTGATGGGGCAACACAAAGGAGCGAGGAGCAAAGTGGCACAGGAGGAATCATCAAAATCAATGATCACACAGTCTAGAAGTGGACTCTTAACTGTGTCAGAGGAACAAATACACGAGCAAAACATATGGGTGTTTGGGCTTCTCTAACCTTGGCTCATAGACTTTCTATTACAGTCTTTCATGTCATAAGGGACTCAAAAATAGTCATTGATTGGCTTAATGAATACGGAACTCTACAGACAATTTCAATAGACAGTCGGAAGGACAAGATAAATGAACTCATAAAGCTTTCTTCATTTACTTCATTTGCACATGTATATAGAGAAGAGAACCAGGAGGATGATTTTTTTTATCAAAAAAGGCCCTCACTTTGCGCCCAGAGACCATAGCATATAATCATTGGGAAGATGGTCAAGAGGGACCAAATCTCTTTTTAAAGTTGTACTAGTAGTCTATCTAGTGAGTATTCTCTTTGTGCTCAATGGAATGAAGGGTGTTTTGTATATTTTGCTTGTACGAAAGACAAAAACTTATTTGGTAAATGTTTTGAAGTCTATCATGCCATTGTTTGGAATGGCAATTAGTTGTGCCATGTAGTTAAGACTTTGTACTCTGACTGTATTGATTTCGAATATGTGAACAGATTATATAAATTAATAAAATGTGCAATTTTTCAGTGAGAAAAAAAAATGTTGTTGCTCGCTAGCAATCCCACTCGAGGGTTTCCGTGTTATGACAACCGTTTGAAGACTTTTGTGTGCACTATTATCTTAAATGTCATATATAACACCCATCTAAGACTTTTGTGTTCCTAGTATTATTAAATAAATGTGTTTTCGACTTGTGTTCCGTAAACAAAATTTAAAACGAGGATTCAGCCGACAAGCAAATAAGTACTAAACCATATCAAGACTTTTGTGTTCACCAGTACGGACCTGCATTTCTCCGTACTCAGGTGATACAACCTTCCTTTGATGACGCAGGTGATTGATTGAGAGGCCCAACATAGCTTCTACGCTATAAGTAACCCTCGCCGGGCCTTGCTTGGGCACAATACAGTAATTTGCATCTATATTTCCTCCCCAACCATGTCTAACCAAGTGCTTAATGGAGCTGCTGCCTACGTGGGCAATCTGAGCTTGCATGGATCACAGCGACGGTAATCACAGTACACCAGAAATGCTCATTCAGTTTTAGTTTGCAAGCTCTTGCTTTAAATTCCAAAACTCTGAATCTAGGTCCTATCTTTATAGTTTGAATTTACTGTGTTTGTTTTTGTTATATATCTGAGTTATCTATGGTAAAGATTCTGGTCAATACTGATCTTTGATTTTAGATTGGAGGGCAAAGCGGCAATAATAACGGGCGCAGCAATGGGCCTCGGAGAAGCTGTCGCTCGGCTCTTCACAAAGCACGGAGCCAAAGTCATTATCGCAGACGTTGCAGACGAAGCCGGCAAAAAACTAGCCGGATCCCTTTCTCCTCCGGCGACTTACGTGCATTGCGACGTGAGCAAAGAGCAAGACATCAGCGCTGCGGTGGATTTGGCCATCGAGCAACACGGGCAGCTTGATATCATGTTTAACAACGCAGGAACTGGAGAATCCGGTTCGGTGAAGAGCGTAGAAGAGTACGAGATGGAGCAATTCGATCGAGTCATGAGCGTAAACGTAAGAGGGGTAATGCTTGGCATCAAGCACGCTGCTCGCGTTATGATCCCGCGGAAGAAGGGCTGCATAATCACTATGGCCAGTGTTGGGGGGATATTGGGAGGATTTGCCCCATACGCATATACTGCCTCCAAGCATGCAGTCCTAGGGCTCACGAAGAGCGGAGCAGCCGAGCTTGGAAAATACGGGATCAGAGTCAACGCTATCTCTTCTTATCGCGTTGCCACCGCCGTGCTTGTGGATTACTTGAAAAAAGACAAGGGCTCCTCCTCAATTTCAGAAGAGGATCAAGCTGTCGTAGAGGCTTTCTGCAACAGTAACATCAACTTACAGGGAACGACTCTTACAGTGGAGGATACTGCCGAGGCTGGTCTGTACTTGGCCAGTGATGAGTCAAAATATGTTAGCGGGCATAACCTTGTCGTCGATGGCGGAATAACAGTTGTCAGTCACTCGTAGGGTGATTCCTCTGTTCGATCAACCCATATTGTTGTTGCTTCTTGTTATACCGTTCATATGTCCTATATCACCGTGGTGCATTTCGTTATGACAGGCTAGCTTTCTCCGTAGAAAATGTTTTAAAATCATCTTTATTTATACAATATAATTATGGAGATTAAAAGCTAATTCTCTGAAAATATTTAGATCAGTGCTTTGATAAATAAATTATACCATAAAATACTACCACAAACATTTAATGTGTTCTTTACTGTAGTTTTTTTGGTGATTGAGTATTTATAGAAATCGGTGTATAAATGTGTTCTTTGGTGTAGTTTTTTGGGATGATCATATTAATAATTTTAACCACCATACCTTTGAAGCACCGAAGTGTATACTGGTGGTTACCTTGTTTAAGGGATTTTGTTTTTTATTTAAAGTTTGAAGTGATGTAGTTATAAGTAGTGAATGTTCAATGTTTTGGCATTTTTTTTTTTGGTAGTTGCAAGTCCAAATCTGTTCATTCACCTAATTTCACACAAAATCTTGGTGAGTATAAAGGATAAATTAGAAATTAAAATAAATCCAAACTAATATGATTAGTATAACATACACCAACAAGTGTGAAAAACCTTTTTGGATATTGATTTGAATAAGGCTAAAATTGATGCTATAGGTTAAGTAATGATACAACTAAAATACATAATTTAAAATAAGGAAATACATGATTTAAAATCAAGAGAATTATTTTCATAGAGACCATATGAAAAATATGCATGAAAACAAAAAATCAAAAAGGTGTGGGGGAGGGAAACATCTCATATAAATTTATTTTAATTCTATAAGTATTCACCATTGATCACATTTAAAAGCTTAATTAGAAGATGCAAAAAAATGGTAGAATGTAAACATAGTATGTCATCAATTAAGAAAGGAATATAAGTAATTATTTTTTCCTTATAATCAATGATATTTTAGATAATGAACTCTTCTCTGCAATATAAGTAATTAATAGTAGTTATCCATTGAGAAAGCTCCTGAACATTGAAAACACTATCACTGTGACGAGGCTTGCTTGGCTTGTTAAGGGAAGCATAGAGGTAGCACATAGAGAAACAAATGGCACCATATATGCAAATGAATATGTTGAAATTATGATTAAAAAGTGTACAAAATAAATGAATATGATCTCATTTACAAACCTATGGTGTTATAACAAGATTTGACTCACCCTATGCAAACTTGCCCCTAAGTCTTTTTTCCATTTCCTTATGCAGGCTTATCTTACATGTTGATAAATCCAGAGACAAAAATAAATATTTGTCCACATGTACACATCTTGCACACTATACACCATGTGTATACACAGGCTACTCCACTACAACCCGCGTAGATCAACATTTGTGTCAGAAAATTAAAATTAAATGCCGGGTTTCCATGTCATGACAGGAGATCTCTGATCCTTGGTCTTCCATATACTAGAAACATTCTGACTCGGCCCTTTAGTTTCGTATTGAAGGCTATAAATGGGCCAATTCTGAGCTATGGAAAAGGGAGAAAGAATTCAACTTTGAGAGCAAGGTTACTCTGGAGAAATTATTTACTTCATATTGAGTCTGCATCCCTTTGTTCTTTAAGTCTGAACACATTGTTCTGCCCCCAAGCTCTTCCCTTATTGATTGAGAACCTCATTGTTCTCTCTTATGAGCTTGCCTTTTGTTATAGGAGAATCCCCCTGCGGACAAGTGGATTTCCTCTTGGATGCTAGACCCCTAACTCCAAGACAGAAAGTGCTATTATGGACACTGACATTCCTTTATCATAAAGATAAACTATCAAAGAAGAAGAGGGAAGAAAGGCAAGTACCTTTTTATCGATGTTTGTCCTTGCTCGCTCCAGGCTGATCTTGATCTCCAAATTCAATTGAAGGTCCTATGGTACAATGAGAAACAACAACAATACTTCTTGCTCTACTATGATTAGCTTTATAATGAATCTATGAAAGAAACAAGTTCATATACACAAACTTTAAAGGAAATAGGCCAAGCATGAATTTATATTAATGAGAACAAAGTGTTGCTTACAGCCATTGATGTAGTGCAACAGCTTCACCAAGCTCCCTTTGTCCATACCCTTGCTCAAATAATCCACACACAGAATGATGATGCTTCAATGATGTCTCCCTTATGAGATCATAAGTTAGATGCTTCACAATGTCTCCATCTCAATACCACTTATGAGATCATAAGTTTGGTATCTCTCAATCTCTATCATGTCATGTACCTTTCACCATGAGAAAGCCTCCTTATATAATCTTGGAGAGGCCCAACCACTTGAGAGATCTTTGGGATAAATTGAGGATTCCTCTCCTTCAGTTGTGGATATTCCCTAAGATCATGCCTTGACCTCATATTCGAATCCAACCAACTTCAGAGATTGAGGGGATTCTTCCCTGATTTATCTCAACAAACCAAAATTCGCTCAGAAAGAGCAGCGCTCCCCCAAAAGGGTGCACAGAGCGTTTCAACGCTCCCCTAAAAAAGGCTAGGGAGCGTCAGCGCCCCTTGACAGTGGGTAGGGGAGTGTTGCCTTCCAAAAATCATTTTTGAGTGGTTTTCTTCATGAAAAATGCTTTGTACTCTTCATCAAATGATTTATCTTCCTAAAACCAGTCTTTGAGGGTGTCTTAAGTGTCCCTATGATGTTGTTAGAGGCATGAAATAGGCAATATGGCAGTATGATGTTTGCGACACTTGTGGTAAAGATGTGACACTTGCGGACAAGATGCGACATTTACAACACTTGTAATGACAACACTTGCGACACTATTGAAGTGAGTAATTTTGAAGTGTAACAGATTGCCCCCAAAGTGCAAAGTTAGAAGACAAAAAATGATGATTGAAGTACTTTGTAGACTTTTTTACCAAGGGTATGGACTCAGAGAACCTGATAGAAGTTGCACATAACCATCAAACAAATATTATGACATGTTTCAAACCCAAGGCAGACATACCTATGCTTGAGTGATAAAGACTTTCAAGGTATGGTCGCCATAAAATACACTGCGGATCCATAATTATATTGACAAAAAGGTATAGCCACTGAAGGTACAATGTGGATCTATACTCCTATGACCTGAACTAATCGTAGCCACGAAGAATACATAGTGGATCTACGAGACGACAAGACATAGTCACGACCAATACAAAGTGGATCTATGTGACAGTATATGTGCCAACGTTCAAAAGAAACTTCGTCGCAACCTGGACAAAGTATATATCAGAGTGATCAATCAACCCAGGGTCTTCTTACCGATCCCGATGTAGTACAAATCTAACCATGTGAATATATGTCCTGATGTCGAACATGACAAAAACCACTTGATTACCGATCAATGAGGTAAGTCGTTAACAAGCGCGAGGGAAATCACTATTGATGTCAATGATTCGCAAGGTACTCTACTCTAGTACATTCCAACGAATGTGAATGGATGAGCTAAAGTCGAACATCCATGGAATCATCTGATCAGAGGTCAATGATGTAAACCCACTTTCGGACGCGAGGAGGCCTGTCATTGAGGCATGCAGGCCCCAATATACTAACTAGTTTCTAAGTCTAGCTCCTGGATAATGTGCTGAAGTCGACAGGAATAAACTTGTTGCAAGAGGGCATTGATGTATCCCCCATCAACGACACGAAACTGACACAGAGATGTAAATTGGTAGATCAAATGAACATGGACTGACACGGGTATTGAAACAAGATATTTGTGATGGCTGACTCTCAAGGAAGATACTTCCCTTGAACACTGAGGCACAATGACAAAACCATGACATGGACCAAAACATGATGATGCAATGGATACTATGACTTTTGTCGGGTGACCCAAAGGAGTAAGAAAACTCAGAGGATTGGTTCAATGCAGAGGTTTAACGGATTTAAAATGTGTGCAAAGACAAAGCACCATGTTCAAGGGCGACTGCAAGAGTTACTGGTAATGTTCCCAAAAATTGATTGCCTTGCTTCCTTCAATTTTTTCCCCCATCCAGATAGACGAGTGCCTCTTTTTAATTTAACGAGCTCGAGGAGGGTAACACATGCTCGATATAACTCACCTTCGGTAAGTCCCTTTTCCTTTTTTTAACGAACTAGAAGAAGTAAGGGTTCGGTCCCATATGGGCCCTTCAATGTATGATTGTTTAACGAGTCTAGAGAAGGTAAACTCAATGATTTTTCATATTTAGAGAGTCTTAAAAGAACTTAAATACGACTCCAAGGTTGTCCTTTTTCGTAATGTTAGTCTCACGAGGCCAAAAAAGAGATAAATTATCACTCGAAAGACGCCCTTTCAAACCTTTTAATGAGTGGTAAAGGAAGCAAGATCACTCGACAATCTTTTCATGTTTAGAGAGTCTGAAAAGAGATTAAAGAAGACTCCAGGGGTTCCTTTTTCGTATATCCACGCGAGTATGAAAAAGGGAT
This sequence comes from Picea engelmannii, assembly GCA_009831015.1. Lineage (NCBI taxonomy): Eukaryota > Viridiplantae > Streptophyta > Pinopsida > Pinales > Pinaceae > Picea > Picea engelmannii. Next base: position 283,408 of record ML779148.1, on the reverse strand, counting down.
AAAAGGTTTCTTGGTTACATTCTCATGTTTTTATGAGCGCGAGAAAGAACAAAGACTAAGCTCGGTACTCTGCCCCCATCTTGAAAGCTAGTGGCTTAACTCCAGAATGATCATCAAAGGTTGGAGACATGCCCCCAAGCTTCAATTCATTCACCGAATTTGAGGTTGTCAACAATTTTTGTACTAGATGGAGAAAAAGGATAAGGGTGGATGAAATGGAGGTTTAAATACGAGACCTAACAAAAGATTCGACTCGACATCTACGATATCTGGTGAAAGAATCGACCTGACAGGAGAGGTGATTGTTTCATTTTTTAATGAACTTGACACAAGAAAAGAACTATGCTCAAGGATCTGAGTTCAATCCCTAGATCTTTGTTTCATTTTTTAACAATCTTACTATAGACAGAAAAAATAATACTCATGACCTTTGTTTCATTTTTAATGAGCTTGCCACAGAGAAGAGAAACTATGCTCGTGACTTCTGTTTCATTTTTTAATGAGATTTCCATAGAGAGGGAAACTATGCTCGTGGACTCTTCTTGATCATGGCTTCCAAGAGGATAATTCTCTGGAAGGACACCATGTCAAGGGATAAAACTCGGTCATGGCTTCCAAGAGATCTTCACTGGATGGAAGAATAATGCTCCAGAAGGAACACGTGTCGAGGGTCTTGCCAGGGGTAAGGAGATCAGGCTCTAGTATCCCTACCGAAGAGATCACCATGTCAACTATCGGATCCAAGTCAACGGAAGTTGAAGTCATGGGAGACAATGCCACATAATTGACCTGTGGCAGGGGTGATACTGACTTCATATAAGAACCGTTTAGGGAGTTCATTGGGTTGATGGTCAAGTCAGGGACAACAAATGAAACTTGATCAATAGTCACCATTCTTCCATCGTGCGGGAAATATATCACACAGAAAAAAGTGGACACAATAGCTTTCATGGCATAGACATAATCTCGCCTAAGGAGTATATCGAAATCCAAGGGGTCTTGGACTACCATAACATCAATAAAGACAGTTTTCTCTCCCAAAGTTACAGGAAACCGAGGAAGGATACCTAAAGGGTGACTGGTTCTTCTGTTAAAAGCGAACATAGTTTGGGTAACCGACACAAGCTTATGATAACCCAAATATTTCCAAGAAATAGAGGACAAAATACTAATGGATGAAACTTCATCTATCGGTGCATGAGGAACGTACCGACCACAAACCTGTACTTTAATATTGAAAGGAATGTGAGAGGGAAGACGAGGTCCAGTTAGCACACCCCAATAAAAAATGATGGCCTCATTACTTGGAGGATTTTTTGCAGGAGAAGGAGGAATGCCCCCCGGCACGGTAGATTCTGTATCAACAAGAAAAATGTGGGAAGTATCAGGTTTACTCTCTAGAGGGAGAGTAGGATCGATCGATGGTGGAATCAGATCGACTACTTTGTCACTCGTCAGAGGAGGAGTGGGATTGACCGATGATCTAACTGGAGCAACCACTTTGGCACTCCTCAATGGAGGAGTGGGATTGTACGATGGCAGAACCAAAGCGACCACTTTGGTTTCATTCTTTTGATGAAGAGTGGGGTTGATCGATGACGGAACTGGATCAGCTACTTGGGTGTGTGGTTCAATTGAGGAGGAAACTAGATTGACCACCTGATCAACCAGATTGACCGAGGATGGAACCAGATTGACTAGTCTATCAACTAACGATGGGTTGGGGGAAATCTTACGATAACCAGTTGGAAGTTGAAGATTTTTTAAAAGAGAAGAAGCCTCGTCCATGCGAGGACAAAGGTGAGAATAATGATCACCTTCGCATAACATACAATGAAATTTGACAGTTGTCTTATTCTTACCAACCTTGACGTCACTAGTTGATGGGGCATCACCAGCATGTCTAGTAGGGGCCGATGATGTGGAGGAACACACTTCTAATACCTTGGGAATACCAGGGCAATCCCTCAGAAAGTTGTCACCCTTACAAAGACTACAAGGGAATTTGGGTTTCAGATTTTTCATTTTAATCTTATCGACCTTATCAACACTCCCAGTACTATTAATAGTAGTTGGTTGCTTAAATCCAACATTTGATGTAGTTGGAGGCTTGGTCCCTTTCTGGTTCTTCTTATTCTATTTTCATTTCTTTTTCTTCTTATCAATATGGCTACTCGCTTGAGAGCTTTCACTAGGAAAAGAAGGAGAAATGGAAGGAGAACTGATGAGCAAAGGAGAAAGGTCGACATGAGGTTGATGTTTGGGTGGTGTGCTTACATCTGAAGCACCTACATTTGAGATCACCGGAGTGGAAAACAACCATACCGGTAACCCAATTGTGAGACCTGGGAGGCTCAAAGTAGCCATGTAAGGAGGACCAACGTGTCTGTAAGAAGGAAAAACAAAGGGTTCCCCTAGCAAAGGGGTTCCTTCTTTGGTCATTTCTGGAACTAATACCATAAAAATAAATATCCAACCTACATTCTTCTAGGGAGAACAAACAACACACACTAAAAATCTAGTAAGAAAGTAAGCAAACAAAACCTTCTCACAATGAGCACACTAGTTGGTGATGAAATCCAATGTCGCGAGAACAAAGTAAGAAGGGGATGAGATAGAGGGGGTGGAAAAGTTACATTAACGACATGCTTAACGGACTTACACCCTGGTTACTCACCCTAAAGAGATAGGCCACTAAGATTACCAACTACAACAATGATGTCTGGGGAAACAGTCGACAATCCGATCCACACACAAAGGTAGGGTATCTAGCCCGAAATCAACTTGAAAGGCTTCCACTCATCATTGTGGGTATACCTTCAAGAGGCCCCCATAATATGCACAATATCTACACCAAGACCAACAAAGAAGGGTGAGTAACTCTTCCAGTATTAATGCGACCTCGTGATTGACCCTTGTGTGTGAAGGGCTTCCCAGGAAAAAATGTAGCAATTGGATTTCACTACTCCCTAACAAAAGATCCTATGTTTGTTTGTAGCTTTGGAAAGTTATCTTTCACACCTATTCCAAATCCCTACAACTAATCTTATTTAGGTTTGCTACCAGAAAATGTAAAAAATGTCTAATCAATTTTTAGTTTAGTGCTTTATTTTTAAGGTTGTTGTTACTCAAAGGAAAAATGGTGTGGACAATATGGCATTTTGACCAACTTGAAAGTTATGCAAAGAGATGAATATGCAATCTTTTCATTTCGATGAAAGCTATGCTACAAGAAGGAGAAAACATTCATCATTTCATATGCACAATGTCCCAAAATTCCAAAAAAAAACATGCAATTCAGCTACTTCAAATGCAAGAATTCAAGCAAGACAATAAAATGTGAAGAAGAATCCAAGAAATGATAGGGAGAAAGAGAAGCCACTCAAAAATTGTCCTAACAAAAATGCAGCTAGAAAAGGAAATTTCACGTTTATGAAAGAGGTTTCAAGCTCCAATCAAGAAAAAAGAGAGTGAAAAGCATCAAAAACCATCAAGAACCAATCCAAATAAATTCACAAACCAACCACAAACTCTAGGTAAAGAGTACTACAAAATAGGTTGCAAAAGACTGAGCAAAAGAAGGTAATTTCAGTCAAAAAAGACACTAGCGCTCCCCTAAAAGGGTGCAAAGAGTGTTGCAATGCCCCCTAAAATAGTTTAGGGGAGCGATGACATTTTTTATGGCCTACAGGGGGGCGTTGGTGCTCTCAGAAACTCAAAAAAATAGCCAAAAAATTGCAAAACATTACCCAGAATGCATGAACAAAGGTGGAATTTCTAGTAAAGGTAGGAGAAAGGTAATGGATGATGAAAAACCAAGAATTGCTTGGGAAAATGACCTCAAATATCAAATGGAAAAGTGCATAGATCCTTGAGTTTCCTCACAAAATCTTCCACTCAGTCAGATAAATGAGAAGAAAACAGTAAGTTGACTCTAAATCGTTAAAGACAAAAAGTGACTTCAAGGTAAGGAAAAAACATTAAAATTCCAAACAAAAGGTGATCAATTCTCAGAAAGAAGAGTGTTGAAGGCCAAAAATAAGATGTACTGAGGTTGTAAGACTCCTGAGAAAGTGCCAAAAGCAAGAAATGAACTCAGAGAATGAAACCCTAGAAGATTTTTCATAGAAAATGGGCAACTCTCTGGTGTAAAGGGCACCAGAGCGTTCCAACGCTCTGTGTAAGACCAGCAGGGAGCGACAACACTCTGATAATAAGGGCAGGGGACTACTAGGCTCTCAAAGTTCAGAAAAAACACCCAAAAAATAAAAAATTCAACCAAACTCACACAATCAGAGTGAATATGATGAAATAAAGAGCCAATCGATAGATATAAGAATTAGAGACACGGTATGGAGAAGGTCAAAGAATGAGCAATGGCCAAGACAAGACCTAGGAAAGGAATCAAAAATCAAAGTTCCGTTCCCCAGTGGAGTCACCAATTTTTGTTACAGGAGAATCCCCCTGCAGACAAGTGGATTTCCTCTTGGATGCTAGACCCCTAACTCCAAGACAGAAAGTGTTATTATGGACACTGACATTCCTTTATCATAAAGATAAACTATCAAAGAATAAGAGGGAAGAAATGAAAGTATCTTTTTACCGACATTTTTCCTTGCTCGCTCCAGGCTGATCTTGATCTCCAAGTTCAGTTGAAGGTCCTCTGGTACAATGAGAAAAAACAACAATACTTCCTGCTCTACTATGATTAGCTTTATAATGAATCTGTGAAAGAAACAATTTCATATGCACAAACTTTAAAGGAAACAGGCCAAGCATGAATTTATATTAATGAGAACAAAGTGTTTCTTACAGCCATGGATGTAGTGCAACAGCTTCACCAAGCTCCCTTTTTCCAGACCCTTGCTCAAATAATCCACACACAGAATGATGATGCTTCAATGATGTCTCCCTTATGAGATCATAAGTTAGATGCTTCACAATGTCTCCATCTCAATACCACTTATGAGATCATATGTTTGGTATCTCTCAATCTCTATCATGTCATTTATCTTTCACCATGAGAAATCCTCTTTATATAAGCTTGGAGAGGCCCAACCACTTGAGAGATCTTTGGGATAAGTTGAGGATTCCTCTCCATCAGTTGTGGATCTTCCCTAAGATCATGCCTTGACCTCAAATTCGAATCCAACCAACTTCAGAGATTGAGGGGATTCTTCCCTGATTTATCTCAACAAACAAAAATTCACTCAGAAAGGGTAGTGCTCACCCAAAAGGGTTTCAACGCTCCCCCAAAGAAGGCTAGGGAGTGTCGGCGCTCCCTAATAGAGGGTAGGGGAGTGCTTCATTCCAAAAATAACTTTTGAGTGGTTTTCTTCATGGAAAATGCTTCGTACTCTTCATCAAATAATTTCTCTTTCTAAAACCAGTCTTTCAGGGTGTCTTAAGTGTCCCTGTGATGACGTTACAGGCATGACATAGGCAAGATGGAAATATGATGTTTGCGACACTTGCAACACTGATGGTCAAGATGCGACACTTGCGGACAAGATGTGACACTTACAACACTTGTAATGACGACACTTGCGACACTATTGAAGTGATTAATTTTGATGTGTAACACCTTTGGTGGAGGATTGAAGTGGTGGAGGCCCAACTAGAAGGAACTTAGTTTCTCGGTTATGAACCGTGTCGACACGGAAGTCTATGATATTTTCACTTATGTTGATCATTTATTAATAAAAATACTCATTTCCCATCAAATTGATATCTTGAAAATATATGAGTTATTATCCATGGGTGTATTTGATATGTATATTAATGGATTATGCTATCTAATATGCTAACCTTTTATATTATTACCACATGCTTACTATGTTTGTTTGTTGAGAACTAGTTGCAGGTATATAGCTTTGGGTTCAAGTGCTCAACAATGGAATTCATCGAACATCTGGACGAGGTAGGCCTCTTTCTTATATTGCTTTCATATTTGTTTATATATCATGCTTTTGGGATAGAATTGATTTCTGCAGTCGTTTCAGTTTGTTGTGGTTTACCCTAGACATAGAGATATTTTCCTCGTAACATGTGGCATACCACTTTTAATTGAAATAAAACATATTAACACCTCACTTTCCTTGCATATGAATGAACTCTATGATACATGAATTTATTGTTTCTACCCTAATAAGATTCAGATCATTTTAGTTCAGATTTGATCAATTTACTGGCAGTTTTGACTTGGAATTTATGTTTTTTCCTTTGTGCAAATGCTTGTGTGACGAATAATTTTTAATGTTGATGAGAGACCCAAAGACACTGAAAATGTTATGATTTGAGTGGCTAAGTTTGTATAATCCAAGTGCCTCATGGGTTTTTCAGCATGCAAAATCCAATTATGCATTCATAAATGCAATTTAAACAACAAAAAATAGTGATTTTGTCCAGATTTACATTGTCAGATTACGACCAAAAAACCCAAAAGGTAGAACATTTAGCCAACACAAATTTTTAATAACCAAAATTTGAGATTCCCAAATATATTGAATATCTTATGAATTTTTTAATAAATTTAAAGAGGACCATGGCCGAACAGAACATAAACTAACCAAAATACAAAAAGGTTGATTGTACTTTCATGACTTTTTAAACCAATGCAAAGCATGTCACTTTCAAGTTTTGTTTGTTAGAAGCATTAGCTAGGAAACCAAAGCCAAGGAATATATTTTTCCGCAATTTCTTACTGTCTATAACTTTTCAGTATCAAACACACCATGAGAAAAAACAGCTTATTTGTTTTACTCATGGTGACTTCTCATTGCATCGATTGTGCATTAGCTTCACCGTTATGTTCAAATAAAAAAATGTGGCCTCTATGTCACTTGCTTTATGATATACATGATTTTTGTTTCTTTCTCTTTTAATAGGTCAACTTTGGACTTCTAAAACCACTGCCTAAATTGTTCCATCACGTTGATAGGCTTTGAATATTCTAGAGTGGGTGGTCCCATGGAAGAGCAACAAAGGAAAACACTGAACCTATATGTGTGAATTCTTATGAAACAAAATACATCGTGTGTATTGATTTGAAGATAGATACCCGACGACACCACGTCACATATATTATGTACCAAAGTGAAAGAGGTTATGGGCCACCCAAACTCTAAGAAAAACCATCGAATTTGGCCATTATAGAAGAATATTTAGAGTGTATCATCTTTGGATGGTAGCTCTAAAAAAAATGCATAATCAAATGTAACATTTGTGATTTATGTCTAAATATTTATTTCCTACTCAAAGAATAAAATTGTGGACAATTGAAGTATTGTAATATTGGCTTGCAGTACAACAACACACGTAAGCATTTGTCTTAAATTCTGAATATACAACCATTTTTAACTTGGTTCAAAAAGGGTGTTTTTCGATTTTTTTTGATGAAACTAAGTTCGACAAAAATACTAAAGGCTTTGACCAAAATTTTGTAGCTTCTTGATTAACAAAATTTTATCAGAAAGTACATGTATCACTACAAAGCAGTTGGCATCCATCTCATTAATGCACAACCTCTTGGAAGAATCAATCTCTACTCCACCAATGTATTGCATTGAGTGCTTGTGAGGTAAGATTTTACTAAACAAATTGAAGATTTAAATATAGGCATTTCATAGGGGCTAATGAATTGGCATTGTATCTGTCGATAGACTAAGAATGGTTGAAATCCCAATTTCCATTTTTAAGTTGATTGAAAATTTCCACATTAATGAATTTTTTCAACACAAATTTTAAATGGATGGGATGGATGAAGTGATGGTAGAATATTCTTTATCATAGGTGGTATTCTTCATGATAAGTGGTTATACACTTGAAAAATTCCACATTATTGAGGGTTTTAATGGAAGACCTTTGAAACATTCATTTTCTTATCGACCATCACCATCCATCCCCTCCCTTCCTCCACATTCCTACCAAGTGCTATCAATCTCATCCCAAAATTAAGGAAGAAACAAAGACCATATCACCATAAAATGGAGTCCACAAACCCTAAAACTACTTAACAACACTAAATAATTACATTAATTAAAAAAAACAAACCTCCTTCTTAGGTACCCTATAGTTATTTTAGGTCCACGAAACTAGTCTTCATGAAGGTTATCTTCCCTAAGTATTCATTATTCCCAACATCTAACAATTGAATCATTCATGTTTCTCTTAATAATTGACCAATGCCAGTGTGGGTCTTGAGAACATTTAACTTGATAACCTGCAATTTATCATTGTTATCCACAATAAACATGAATGTCTAACAATAAAGTTTTGGGTAATTTTGACATCTGACCTTGGTCAGTGTAGGTCTCAAAGCTAGGAAATCACATTATTTTTCATTTCACCTCGTGAGTAATCATCATGCCATATTACTAACTCATAAATAAAAATCACATAATGACATGCATGTTATGAGATCCTAGTGATTGCCTCTATGGATAAAAAAAAATTCACCCAAGTAAATCATTACAATAAATGCCATATCAAGATTAATATTAAGAATCCTCATTCGAAGAGGAAAAATATAGTAGAGAATGATAAGTCGTAGAATATGCTAAATCCAACAAATCCAACAAATCCAAGAATGGGGTGCTACAAATCCTTGTTAATGTTATGGTAGTTGCGGGAGGTATTTACCTCCATGTGTAAACCTGACGAGAATAGAAGACTCCGGAAAGAAAGAGAAAACTCTAATGAGTTGGCTAATAACACTAGAAATCTTGTCAGCTCAAGAAGATAATTCAATTAGGTTATTAGCCTCCAAGAGAAGAAGTCAACCATAAATAATAATAATATACTGAACAAACATGTACCCAGAAGGAGAAGTCGGCCCCAACAAATCTGGCAGAACCACTATAAATACAGGGCACCAGTTCTCATTTGACACATCTCAGAATTGCAGAGCAACAACTGATGTGCACTGTAGTTCCCAGTTTGGTGTGCACGTGTGGAGGAGAGCTGCAGGTGCATCTGCTGTAGCAACTAGTTTTCAGTGTTGGCTTGGACTATCTCTTGGCTAGGGTTTGGACTATCTGATCAGCTATTGTTAGTGTGCTATCCTTGGAGGAAGATGCACTACACCTTGTTTGGCTATCTAGCCTAGGGTTTTCTTCCGGAGTAATTCTCAGTCAAGGTTAAGGTGCTCAGAGGGTGGCTTCGGCCTATGGTTGGGTGACAAGGGTATTGCCAATGGTAAAATGAGCACACAATCTTCTATATTCTAACAGGTTATGGGCCCACACCTCCTTCATTCAGTCTAAACGCTAGAAGGAAACATAGCCGCTAGGATATTGAGCTCGCTGAGGAATTGTCGCTAGGGTTACTAGAAAAAGCAACTTCCAAGACATTGTCGCTAGGGTTAACAGCAGGAGCAGTTGCAGAAACCCTAATCCTCTTGTGAAGGCACCTTAAGTGAATGGATTAACCTAATCTCCATATAGATCAGTGTGCTCTATCCCAACGCATCTCATGACACTCTCAGCAAACCAAGACGTGAAGTTTAAATTTTTGGTCAAATCTAGGGTTTGACCAAGTCAAGCAAGCCATGACTAATTCTATGAAGTCTGAGAATAAGTTAGATGGAGCCTCTAACTTCAGAGCGTGGAAGACAAGGATTTACCTCATCCTTGCCAAGAATAAAGTGTTGGATATCGTGAAAGGAAAGATCGTGAAGCTAGAGTTTGAAGAAGGAAAAGAGAAGGAACTGCAAAATGTTGCAGCTATGGAGAAGTTCAAAGATGTTGACATCAATGCCATGAGTATCATAGTGGATTTTATAAAATACCACTTGATACCCTACATCTCCCATCTTGACTCATCAAAGAAGATGTATGATGCCCTAACAAATCTCTTCTTAGTTAGAAACATTGGACAAGTTATGAGTCTAAAGAATGAGCTCTGTGCCATGAATATGAATGATGATGACATCATAACATCATACTTTGTAAGGATATCCTAGTTAAGAGATCAACTACAAGCTATTGAAGAGATCACTTAAGAGAAGGAATTGGTGAAAATAGTACTCAATGGTCTTCCCAAGACGTGGGATGCATTTGCCGCAAGCATGAACACAAGGAAGGAGTATCCGACATTTGAAGAACTTTGGACTTGCTATGCTCAAGAAGAATCAAGGATCAATGCAAAAGAGAAACCCCAAAGGAAGTACGATGATCAAGCTTTCACAACAAGATTCAAGAACTTCAGGAACAAAAGGAAGTTTGGCTCAAGGAGGGAGCCAAATCAAGAGAAAGACATTTCAGAAGTACAATGCTTCAACTGTCGAAAGTACGGTCACTACAAGAATCATTTTCCTAAGCTAAAGAAAAGGAAGGAGAAACATGAAGCATCAATTACCGAAGAAAAGGAACTTACAAAGAAGACTAAGCAGGATGGAAGAGACTTCTTCTTCTAAAAGGTAGCAACACTCTTCTTATTTCTTGTATATATCTTGTCTGTATCGTCTCTGTACATATCTTATATATATATATATATATATATATATCTTGGAAGATAATGTGTTCCAAGAAGAACTATACCTATGGAAGAACAAACAAGATAAAAATAGATATCATTAGATAATACACATGAAATAATGAAATACAAATCATGTGGAAGCTATTGCAATATAAGCCGAATCAATCATGAAGAGACTTAGAAGAAGCAAAGACAGAAATAAGTCAACAATCGAGAGGAAATTGGAAAAAGACTTATGACGTTTTGTAGAAAACAACAAGACAAAAGAGCCAATTATATATTGCAGAAGACAATAAGGATGCAGATGGAAGCATGGACTCTATTAGACAAGAGATCTAATTATATATTGCAGAAGACAATAAGGATGAAGATGGAAGCATGGACTCTATTAGACAGAGGGAGTTGATTATATGCACTTATACATGAAGCAAGGATTATGAGGGAGCTAATCCTATGATCCATTGAAGATGATGAAATATATATATCCATGGTAGCAGCCATGAAAGACAGTACGTGTTCAGTTCTACCACAAAAGAAGACTTCTTCAAAGAAAAGCCTTAAAGTATTCCTAGTTGTCCATCTAGATCCATGATCCTATGATAAAAGGAAGAAGTGGAATCTCTAGGGCATGGAATATATAAGAAACACCATGGACCCAAGAGCTAAAGAAAAACATGAAGAAGAACATGAGGGTTCCAAGAAAGAAAGAGAAACCAGAACAACCAGTCATTGCATCAAGAATCACAAGTAGAAGTACTAACTCAGTAAAAAAAATCAAGCAGAAGTACTGAAAGTCGTGATGAAGAACAGTGTATGGAAGACTTATGAATGAAAGCATTGCGAAATGTAGAACCATAGGTTCTCCCAGATGGAGGGAGAATACTATGATGATTACTTGTTCTAGTAAACCAGACTTATCTCTACATAAGTCATTATATCATCTACAACATCCATGCGTCAAAATTCTACATCAGATGAATACAAAGAATGTTCTTCAAAGAAATTGGATAAAGAGAGTATGAAGAGAAATCTCAAGACTTTGAGGCATACCAGGAAGAGATTCTTGTATGCAGATAGAAGAAGATAACTTGGTGGAGAACCTCCAGTGCATAGTAGAAGTGTGGTGAAGATTCCCTATAACATCAAGATAATTACTCAGTATATCAGATCTCATGATGACAGAAGAAGTGCCACATGGATATGTTCCAGTTTTCCAACAATGATATACTCTATTGTTCAGATCTACATGAAGCCTTCACAGTGTTCTAGACTAAAGTACATTTTGAAATCAAGTATTACATTATCCATGATGAAGTCCAGAAAGGAGAAAACGGTTCTCCAATACATATCTCCACAGATGAGAAAATAAGAAGACATTTTGGTAAAGTATTTGTGTACTCAAGATGGAGCTCGTGGAAAAAACTTCCTTATTTAAAAAGGAATAAATAACTCCCAGGTTGGGAGGGAGCACTGAAAATATTATTGAAAACATTCATTGAAAAATAGTCCATCTTGGACAGATGCTTTCCTGTTTGGAAAGTGGATTGAGATTTTTGATGGACAATGACTTCCCATTGTGGTTAACATGTGAAGTAGTCTGATTGCTGATGTATCATAGACACCGACTTACCATTGTGGTTAACATGGGGAGTGGTCTAGGGTAGTCTCTCTTCTTGAGGGTTACTCAAGAAGACTGGCCCACCTCGCTAGACAATGATTTCTCATTGTGGTTAACATGAGGAATGGTCTGTTTTGGAGGTTGATGCAGGACAGTCTTTTCCTCTTGTGGTTAACAGAGGAAATGGTCCAGACAGTCATTCCATAGGGTTTATACATTCTCTCCAGGGTGCAATTTGATTAGTGTAGGAGGAATGGACCAGGGTGGGGAATGGTCCAAGCTCAGAAATCAGGGACAAACATTCCTTAGGGTTTATACATTCTTTCCAGGGTGCACTTTGATTAGTGTAGGAGGAATGGCCTAGGGTGGGGAATGGTCCAGGCTCAACATTCCTTAGGGTTACACATTCTCTCCAGGGTGCACTTTGATTAGTGTAGGAAGAATGACACAGGGTGAGGAATGGTCCATGTTTAGAAGATAGGACAATTATTCTTCCTTGCTTGAGAAGAATAGTCCATATATCTCATTGTTCTACTCTCAGGACATATATTCTTTTAGAGCTCACATATGTGAGTGAAAGATTGGCCCAAATGATTCATTTTATATCATAACATTATTTCTGTGCAGGTTTCTATTAGATGTTTGTTATGAAGATTGTATGACAATAGATGAAGACTATTGTGGTGGATATGTTCCACTGTTCATGACTATACATTGTTGATCAACTACTTGTGTGTTACTTGGTGTGGTAGTGTACCACGGGATTGTAGTTATATACTACTATGGATAGACACAGTTGTGTTCTATCTTTGTTCTAATTGCCTTCAAGACTATTAGCAATTTATTGTAGATAATCATCATCTAGACGAATGATGAACAAAGATTTTCCAGACGGAAAATAGTTCAGAGCATTTACTCTTCTAGATTATAAGAATGATTCTTGTATCACTCTATGGTGTGAGTGACTTATCCAGCATCATGTCTGATTAATCAGATGAAGTATGGTTTTGAGAGATGATGCAGCTGATGGTGATGGTGATGCTCATGATCTAGTCATGAGATAGTCTAAAGGACTATGTTGATGCTACCGGGTAAATGGTATGTCTTTATTCTCAAGACCATTACCTGTAATACCTCCCTAGCTAGGAGGGAGTGTTAATATTATGGTAGCTGCAGGAGGTATTTACCTCCACGTGTAAACCTGACGAGAACAAAAGACTCTGGAAAGAAAGAGAAAACCCTAATGAGTTGGATAATAACCCTAGAAGTCTTGTTAGATCAAGAAGATAATTTATATTAGGTTATTAGCCTCCAAGAGAAGAAGTCGGCCATAAATAATAATAATATACTGAACAAACATGTACCCAGAAGGAGAAGTCAGGCCCAACAAATCTAGCAGAACCACTATACATACAGGGTGCCAATTCTCATTTGACACGTCTCAGAATTGCAGAGAAGCAACTGGTGCGCACTACAGTTCCCAGTTTGGTGCGCACGTGTGGACTATCTCTTGTCTAGGGTTTGGAATATCTGATCAGCTATTGTTGGTGCGCTATCCTTGGAGGAAGATGAACTACACCTTGTTTGGCTATCTAGCCTAGGGTTTGCCTCCGGAGTAATTCTCAGTCAAGGTTAAGGTGCTCAGAGGGTGGCTTCGGCCTATGGTTGGGTGACAAGGGTATTGTCAATGGTAAAATGAGCACACAATCTTCTATATTCTAACAATCCTTCCCTCAGAGACGATACATCCTAAGAGATAATCACCAATAAACATATAAAAATAGAGTGCCCTCATCTTAGAAGATAACTCCCAAGTGCCATTAGCCTATGTGCAATGTCTTCATCTAATTTTTACCCATTCTATAACTCTGCTCCATAAATGTTGTTGTAATATCCACAATCTCTAGGGGTTCTATGTGGAACTCACTTGTCCTCCATTTGAATATCATCATAGTCCAAAACATGACTATAGTTAAGTACATATCATTTAAGAAAATATACATGAAATACACCATGAACCACTAAATGTGGTGATAAATTCGATTTGCAAGTCACTATACCAATCCTCTACAAGACCTTGAAAGGTACACAATAACTCGGTACTAACTTCCTCGACTTTCCTAGCTTTAATGAAATCCTCTTTTGTTTAACTTGGAAAAACACCTTCTCATCAATCTGAAAATTCTACACTTTTAAGTTTACATTTGAGATTGAAATTCTACACTTTTGAGTTTACATTTGAGATTGTTAAGTATCTTTCGTTTACACTTTGAAATTCTACACGTTTGAGTTTACAATTGATATTGTTGAGTATCTTCAATATGCACTTTGAAGAGGTGTTTAAATTATTGTCACTAAAGAGTTTGTTTATTAAAAGTGCAAATATGTGTAATAAGAATTAAGTTTCATAAAACAAGGGTACAAAACTATAAAAAATACAATAAAAATAATTCTAAACAAGGTATCATGCATCCCAATGAAATCAAATAGTCTTCATGACATAATGCTTAGAAAAATAACCTATCAACCTATCAAGATGAAACAAAATGTGCCTTGAAGCCCTTGAGCGAAAAGTGCCAAAATTGTGTGCATTATGAGAGTACGAGATTTTTTCCATTATGGTTTGGTGATACAAAGTGCGAGACTTTTTTCATTATGGTTTGGTGATACAAAGTTCCTTTAAGGGAAAGTACTTTCCATTTCAAAATAATATTGTCATTTCTCCTCCTAAGTAAAGGAAATGAAAATTTAAGTGCACACAATTTTGGCCATGATGATTTGGTTAAACAAAGAGCCTTTAGTGGATAGTATTTTTCATTTCAAAACAAGTGGTTGCGGAGCAGCAAAAAGGAAGGACCGAATACGTGGGACTAGGCATGAGATTAAGTCTTGACATCAACGCTGAACATTATCTCTGGAAATAGAAGCTCATTTGACTATCCCTTGTCGGTGAAGTCTACCATGATATCACTATAGACATCGTACTCTTTAAACAAAAGAGACTCTTCCGTCCACATAAATACATGTATGCCTTTGTTTCAAGTGAGTATTGAGTACTCCATACCTGATTGATCATGAATATAGAGAGGACTAAATGTGAAACAAAACCGCGACTTGACATTGTTGATGATAAAGCACATTAATATTGTACCGTGTGAATGGAAATTATTTAATTTTTCACTAGAAAACACTCGTATGCCATTTTCACTTTGAAAGAAAATGTCAAATATTTGAAGATCAAACTTCTTAGCAATCCACGGCATGGGTTCTCTTCCATCATCAAAGATATGCACAAATTTCATAAATTCTTTTCAACCAACTGAAGGCAGTGATTATTACTTTAATTATAATATCTCAAGTAATGGGAGGGAAACACCAAAAAGTAGCGATTATTCCCAATATCTAATAATTGAATCATTCATGTTTCTCTTAACAATTGACCAATGTCATTGTGGGTCTCGAGAACATTTAACTTGATAACCTACAATTTATCATTGTTATCCACAATAAACATGAATGCCTAACAATAAATTTTGGGGTAATTTTGACATCTGACCTTGGTTAGTGTAAGTCTCAAATCTAGGAAAACACATTATTTTTCATTTCACCTCATGAGTAATCATCATGCCATACTACTAACTCATAAATAAAAATCACATAATGACATCCATGTTATGAGATCCTAGTGATCGCTTATATGGATAAAAAACAATTCACCCAATTAAATCATTATAATAAATGTCATATCAAGATTAATATTAAACATCCTCATCCTAAGAGGAAAAATATAGTAGAAAATGATAAGTCATAGAATATGCTAAATCCAACAAATACAACAATGGGGTGCTACAACTCCTTCCCCCCTCAGAGAAGCTACATCCTAAGAGATGATCACCATTAAACATATAAGAGTAGAGTGCCCTCATATTAGAAGCTAACTCCCAAGTGACATTAGCCTATGTGCAATGTCTCCATCTAATTTTTACCCATTCTATAACTCTGCTCCATAAATGTTGTTGTAATATCCCCAATCTCTAGGGGCTCTATGTGGAACTCACTTTTTCTCCATTTGAATATCATCATAGTCCAAAACATGACCATGGTCAAGTATGTATCATTTAATCAAAAATACATGAAATGCACCATGAACCACTAAATGTGGTGATAAATCTTATCTGTAAGTCACTATACCAATCTTCTACAAGACCTTGAAAGGTCCACAATAGCTTGGTACTAACTTCCTCCACTTTCCTATCTTTAATGAACTCCTCTTTTGTTTCACTTGGAGAAACACCTTCTCATGAATCTAAAAATTCTACACTTTTATGTTTACATTTGAGATTGAAATTATGCACTTTTGAGTTTACATTTGAGATTGTTAAGTATCTTCAGTTTACACTTTGAAATTCTACACTTTTGAGTTTACATTTGAGATTTTTGAGTATCTTCAGTATGCACTTTGAAAAGGTGTTTAAATTGTTTTCAGCGAAGAGTTTGTTTATTAAAAGTGAAAATATGTGTAATAAGAATTAAGTTTCATAAAACAAGGTTATGAAACTATCAAAAATACAATAAAATTAATTCTAAACAAGGTATTGTGCATCCCAATAAAATCAAATAGTCTTCCTAACATAATGCTTAGAAGAATATCCTATCAACCTATCAAGATGCAACAAATTGTGCCCTAAAAGCCCTTGAGCGAGAAGTGCCAAAGTTTGTGCATTATGAGTGCACGAAATTTTTTCCATTATGGTTTGGTGATACAAAGTGCGAGAATTTTGCCATTATGATTTGGTGATACAAAGTGCCTTTAATGGCAAGTAATTTCCATTTCAAAATAATATTTTCATTGCTCCTCCTCTAGTAAAGGAAATGAAAATTTAAGTGCACACGATTTTGTCCATGATGATTTGGTTAAACAAAGAGCCTTTAGTGGATAGTATTTGTCATTCAAAACAAGTGGTTGCGGAGCAACAAAAAGGAGGGACCGAATGCGTGGGACTAGGCATGAGATTAAGGCTTGACATCATCGTTGAACATTATCTCTCGAAATAGAATCTCATTTGACTATCCCTTGTCGGTGAAGTCTACCCTAATATCACTATAGACACCGTAATCTTTAAACAAAAGAGACTCTTCGATCCACATAAATACATGTATGCCTTTGTTTTGAGTGAGGCTTGAGTACTCCATAATTGATTGATCATGAATTTAGAGAGGACTAAATGTGACACAAAAGCACAACTTCACATTGTTGGTGATAAAGCACATTAATATTGTACCGTGTGAATGGAAATTATTTAGTTTTTGGCTAGAAAACATCGGTATGCCATTTTCACTTTGAAATAAAATGTCAAATATTTGAAGATCAAACTTCTTAGAAATATGCAGCATAGGTTCTCCTCCATCATCAAAGATCTGCACAAATTTCATAAATTATTTTCAGTCGATTGAAAGTAACGATTATTACTTCAATTATAATATCTTTCCTTCCTTCCTTCCTTACTTCAAGTAATGATTGAAAGTCGTAGCATAGGTGGTTCATGCTTGCAGTGACCATAAGGTCACCACCACATTCATGACCTCTACATAGAGCCTCTCTTTGCAGCAGAAGCAAGTGGACGAGATCGTGTAAGAGTATAGAGACATATTATCCTCACCCACCGGGGTACCGACACACTTCCAAGTCAAGCATCCAATTGATCTAACACCCGATGCACCTCTTCCTAATGAAACCAGTATATCGTCTCTTGCTAATGGAAAATGACAAAATCAATTGCTAGATATAATATCTACTTCAAAAGGGGCACATCCAACCCAAATCCTCCCCTTGAGGAAGCCTGATTGTACTAGTGTAGAATAAAGACAGGACCTAACAACTCTACATTGATTACATAGCATTAAAAAGAATCACATTTAGGAACTGATACCCAATTCCCCAAGTTGATCACCTTCTTTACCAACTCAAGGGGGAAAATATCTTCAGCAAGATTGACCTAAATTCTGGCTACCACGAGGTTTCCATCGAACCAACTAATGCATGGAAGAAAACTTTCAAATCTAAAGAAGATCTCTTCAAATGGTTGGTCATGTCATTTGGATTAACAAATGCACCAACAACTTTCATGAGGTTGATGGATGATGTATTGATACCCTTCACCAAATCTTTTGTGGTGGTATATCTCGATGACATCCTGATCTTCAACAAAACTTGGGAGGAGCACATGCATCATATTCAACAGGTTTTGAGCACTCTGTGGCAACACAAGCTATATGCCAACTTGGAAAAATGATGCTTTGGCATGAACATGGTCTAACACTTGGGATACGTTGTTGATTAGCATGGGGTACATGTGGATCCAGCTAAGATCCAAGTCATCTGTGACTGGCCAGCCTCGACCACACTAACCGAACTTCAGATCTTCTTGGGACTTTCCAAAGTCTACCGAAGTTTCATGTTGGGATTATCCCATATTGCATGGTCCCTCAGCCAAGTGACCAAGGGAAGTGGTAAGGAAAATTTCTCATGGGGGAAGGCACAACAACGATCATTTGATGATCTGAATCATCGCTTGTGATCAACTCTAGTACTCTCCTTACCTGATATGCAACAACCATTTAAGATTGAGATTGATGCCTCTGACTATGTTACAGGCGTAATTCTCATTCATCAGGGTCATCCAGTAGAATACCATAGTGAGGCACTCTCAGATACCATCCGGAAATACCCCACCTATGACAAGGAAATGTGTTCCATTGTGCAAGCATGTCGTTAATGGAAACATTACATTATGGGAAAGGAGACAATCATCCACAGTCATCATAAGCCTCAAAAGTGGAAGTTGCAGAATGATTTCCATCAAAAGAAATCCACATACCTGGAGTAGTTCCATCTCAACATCAAGTATAAGACAAGGAGCACAAATCGTGTCGTTGACTACCTCAGTTGACCTCTTGTTGTTGCACTCACCACCATGCTCCATTCCTGTGGTCATGAGGCATCTGAGTATCCCCAACTTTATCAGTGTGACACTGACTTCACCACCACCTATTAGCTCTTAGGTACAGGTGTGAATGCCAACGATTTTCACATTCAGGATGGATTGTTATGCCATCTGGGCCACCTCTGTGTTCCCGCAAGAGAGCATGCGAATATTATTTGGGAGGCTCACTCCACTTGGATGGAATGACATTTTGGCATGGAGAAAATTTTGGTCGTTCTACAGAAACATTTTTATTGGCCAAAACTTCGACATGACGTCAACGAGTATATCATATATTGCATTGTCTATTCCATTTCCAAGCAAGCCATCAATAAGAAAGGCTTATACACCCCTCTTCCTACTCCCAAGAGACCTTTGGAATCCATCTCGATGGATTACATGTATGTTCTTTCATCCACCAAGCAAGGAAATGATTATGTATTTGTTGTGGTTGATCGGTTTTTGAATATGGCCATTCTCAGAGCCTACAAGAAGAGCATCATAATGGAAGATATTATCAATCTCTTATTCGAATGAGTGTGCGTACATTTTGGGATACCACAAACCATCACCTCATATCGGGACAACAGGTTCCTCAGCACATTTTGGTCAAGTCTCTAGTCACTGTTGGAAACCAAGCTCACTAAATCCACTGCCTTCCACCTCCAAACCGATGGCCAAACAAAGGTCATCAATCGGATGATTGTACACATCCTGCGCATGTATAACTATAAGCATCCACATACATGGGATGAGAGTCTTCCCTATGTTCAACAAAACTAAAACATGGCTCTCCATAGCTCCATCGACCATAGCCCATTTCAAGTGGGGCTAGGATTCCAACCCTTGGGTCCCATTGATGTTTCACTACCTCTTGCAACCACACAGGCCAAATATTCCTATGTTCAATCTGAGGTTGACAAATCCATCGGATTTAGCACATCTTCCAACGGGTCCATGATATGTTTTAGAAATCCAATGCTAAGTACAAGCACCGCCATGATCAACACTGGTAAAGCACAAGTTTCAGGAGGGAGACAAGGTTTGGTTACATTTGTAGAAAGAGATCCTTACAGTTCCCATCAGAAGCTCTGTCCACTTTGCAATGGGCCTTACACTATCACCAAGGTTTCAGGTGACAATTCTTTTGAGCTCAACACTCTCTCCTTCCTTGGATTGCACCCAGTGTTCAATGTGGACCTCCTTGGGCCATATTTTACACCATTAATCGACACCTCAGGGATCGCGGAACAGTTGACACCAACATATCTCAACCCCGAATGCATGGAACATGCATCCACTAATCAGATAGTGGACACACAGGTCAAGGGAACTTGCTAGAAGAGGATCCAACTTTAGTGGGTTGTCAAGGCAGGACAACTCCTGCACCAAGGCAAGTGTCTCACTCAGGGCCAAATTCAACAAAAAATTCCTCACCTGATGGGTGAACTCAACACAATGGAGATAATTTCTTCAAGTGTATATTGGTGGCCACCCATCTATTCCAACTCGCTCATCCTGAAAGTTTTTAGTTCAACACATTTCTTTGTAATGATGAAATTTCTTTGTAATTGTGGGTTATGCACTTCCTGGGATATCTTGAAGACTACACAACATCCAACTGGATATTGGTGGCCTCCCACCTATTCCAACTAGATTATTTTGGAACTTTTCATGCCAGTACATCTTTTTGTACTTCCAGGGACGTTTTGGGGCCCTAAACAGTGTTTTTTTGGCTTGCCACAGTCAAATTGTAGATGCAATCAAAGTTTGATGGCATAATGAGTATTTCTCAAAAATACCTTTACAACGGGCTATCACACACCTAAAACAGAGGTCGTATTCAAAAGTTACGGCCCCGCGAAGTTGAGGTACCAACTTACCCATCGGGGCCCACATATGTTTTGGCGTTTCATCTCCTAGGATTAGGTTTTTGGATGTCTAGGGTTTTTTCATTCATGAGTATTGTTAAAAAGTCGTTTGGAGCCTCATTCTAATCATTCTTCTCATAACCAATAATTTGGAGAACCAATAATAGGAGCCAACCATACTTCCTGAATCATAGAGGAGACACGGGGGGGGGACAAGCCAAAGAGGATTTAATCTAAAGAGTAAAGGGCCATAATTCCGAGGAGGTCAAAAAAGAAGGGAGATGGGTTTATGATCTGAGAGGGGTGAAGGGATAATACAAGAGGAGATATGAAAAGGATAAAGAAATAAATCACTATTGATAAGGAATCTATCAAGACGGGATGCAATATGACCAAGTCCTGTCCTTTTGTTACTCCAAGTATACTTTCCTTTTATTTGTTTGATATCCTGAAGATCCCATTATGTAATAAGATCAACCAATTTCTCACTCACAGGGTCTCTTACCCTACTTACCCCTGTTTTTTTTGAGTAGTGCATGTGAGTATTCAAGTCACCACCCACCACTACTGAAGCCATATCCAATGAGTCTTTTAATGTGAAAAGAGAGGACCAACATTCCAAATTTTCTCAATATCTATTTGGAATACAGATATTTATTAAGGATATATTTATATTAGAGTCTTTATGCTTTAGAACTGTAAGTATCCAATGGTTGGCATAGAAAGATATATCATTTTACCATAACTATGTACCTCACAATGTGAAAATGCATCCAGATGCTCTTGTTGAGCTTAAATATATCCCTTCTCCAAAGAGGAAAGATTTTTTGTCATTTTCCATTGCTTATTTTTCCTCCATTTTTGTCTCCTGGAGGAGAATTGTAGAGGGATTCTCTATTTTGACAAGATCTCTGAGGGATTCTCTATTTTGACAAGATCTTTGAGGGATTTAATATTTGGTTCACTACTGAAGCCTCTGCAATTCCAGCAGAGAAATTTCATTGATGAGGGTTAGAAGGGGCCCATCCACTGGGGACGGGTAGATTTGGTCTTCTATTTCCTCTTTTTTTATTGATATTACTCAAGGAACTTCCAATGGAATGTTGCTTCCCCATGGATTTTTCTTTGTTGGCCACATCTTCCCTGACATCTTTATTAGTGCACCTTCTAGATCTGTGGAATTTTTCCATTGTGATTTCTCCTTCTTCTACTTCCTTCCTTGAGGTAATTTTTGAATGATTTTTTCCCCTATATGTTGATTGTTCTGCCTCTTGCACCACTTCTTGAATTGGTTCCTGGAAATTTTCTTCTTCGCCAGATTCCTTGCCTGCTCGATCTGATCAATGGGAAGAAGAGATATGAACTGATTCTTTGTTTAGCGACTGGTTAATGTCTAGATCTGTCTTTCTTTCTCCACCCATTGTTGTTTCTTATAAGATATCAATGGGTTTGTTATTTCCAATGGTTTTTCCTTTCTTTTATTCTGCACTATGGGCGTATTATTATAATTTCTAGCTTCAATGGTTTTTGGAACAGATTTACGTGGATCACCTGAGATATTATTAGCATTTTTTGGAACAACTTTTTGACCTGAAATTTTTCTGGTGTTATCTTTCTTTCTATCTTGTTTCCACCCTTGTTCTTGTGCTTCACCTGTTTCTTCCTAATCTCTCTTTTTGGGGGGGCAATTTCAAGGAAAATGTCCATAGTTGTGCCACATTTTACATTTAAAAGGAAGTTTCTCATAGTCCAACTTTTAGATATGGGTCCAATCATTCAAAGAGAGGTTGATTACTTCCAGTAGCCCTTTTTCCAAATCCACTTCTACACAGATTCTTGCAAATGAGAACATCAAAGATTTGGGCTCAACTCTGTCAATGTATTTCCCAACAATATCCCCTTGATACTTTTTAGCGTGTCGTCTCACTAACAGTGGAAGGGTAGATGTGGGAGACAGACCCAAATAAGGACCGCCAAAGGAATATCACTTTTTGGATCAAAATATGGCATCCATTTATTTAGATATAGCCATGTTGATCCAAAAAAATAAGGGCCACTACAAAAAAAAAAGATCCCTATCTTCCTTAAGTTCAAAATAAAAAATGTAGAAACCCTTACCAGAGAAAAAATGAGTCATGTGTCCTTGAATCAGGGGTTTCTAGTTCTACACAATCCAAATATCGATCTGTCGTGGGGAGGGACAAAGACTTGTGAGCTTGCCAAATAAACCCTTTGTGGCGTAAGAAATAGATTTCATGCGATCTTCTTGAGGGATCACAACTTTTGGGATCATATCGAGTTTTTTCACAAACTAGGAGTGAGTGGGTCACACTTATGGATTTCCCATGGATCTGACTAGTTTCTTGAATGCAGTGATATCGACATCGAAATTAGGGGGGAATATTGGATCCACCTCGACCATGGAGGCCAGAACTCGAAGGAGAAAATAAAGCTAGGGTTTCCATAGAGAAACTATCATATTTTTAAAGTTAAAAGGTGAAAAATATGTTATTACATTAAGGAAAATTCTTCCACTATGGACCAATTAGGTGTTTAGCCAAAGATCAATGTAGTCATTAAGATTGAGGAGAATATGAACCATCAGAACACTATATGTTAGGAACATATTGTGATCGTTAGATTACCTAACTACAAATGCATACTAATACATACTAAAGAAACACACTTTTACTTAACAACACATTAGACCAAGTTGATCTTAACTAACTCCTAAGTGTCTAAATATCCTAACATATTCTACTCAAAGCCACATAATGGCACTGACATACTCAATAATAGGCCAATGATAGTCTCTAAACTCAATGTGTCATTTTTCGAGGCATACTTCTTATCGCTAGATGGGTATAAGATTCCTTTAGGGCCTAATGTTCATGTTTCCTCCCCTGGCCATGTCCAAGGCCCCAAGACCCATGGGCTCTACCTAGTGTTAAAATATGCTAGTGGTACCTATGTACCCAATTAGATGTAAAAAATGTCATGATTAGGTCATTTATGTTGGAGGAAGTGAGAGAGGGTGAGAAGGGAAGAGGTAATATTGTGGGATAAGGAAGTGAGAAGAGGCAAAGGGTCGATGGGTAGGGGAGGGGGAGTGGTGAGCATGGAGGAAAGGAGGGAAAAATATAAGAGGTTTGGGATAGGAGGTGATAAGAGAGGGACTATAGATTCTAATAGGAGGTATATGGTGAGGGGGGAGAAGAGAGGGAGATAGGTGAGACCAGTAGAGGTGGGCATGAGGGGTTGGGGTGGAAGAGGAAAAGGGGGATGAGGTGAGAACAAGTGAAGGGTAGATGGTTAGGAGAGGGGGAGTGGTGGGAATGAATGATAGGAGAAAGGATCTAAGGGAGGGGGGGGTGATATAGGAAAAATGGTATGTTAGAGAGGAGGAGAGGAGGAGAGGGTGGGATAGAGGGGAAAGGGGGATTTGGTGGGATAGGGAAGGTTGGAGATGAGGGGTAGAGAGGATGGAGGAGCCGAAGGGGTTGGGAGAGGATGTGGGTGAAGAGAGAAGGTAGATGGGTATGGATGGAAAAGTGGAGAGGTGTAAGAAGAGGGGGATATTCGTGAGACAAGGAGAGGTGGGCATGAGGAAGTGTTGCATGAGAAGAAAAAGGGGGAGGATGATGAGAAGAGGAAAAGTGTGGATGGGTAGGGGAGGGAGATTGATAGCAACAAGATAAATGTGAGACAAGAGTGGGAGAGATGTGAGACCAAGAGAGGTGGGCATGACGGGGTGGGGCGAGAGGGGAAAAGGGAGAGGAGGTGAGAAGAAGTAGATCATTCCTAGGGCCCTAAGACACATACCTTTTGCTCAAAACCACCTAATGGAACCAACATCCATAATAATAGGCCAATGATAATCAAGTGGCCATGTGTGGTTGTTTGAGGCATCCTTCTTAGCCCTAGATGGATAGAAGCTTTCATTAGGACCTAATGTTCGTATTTCCTTCCCTGGCCATGCCCAAGGTCTGGAGACCCATACCCATTCCCACTATCTCCATCAGGAGATTAAGGACACCCTTGAAAGTTTCTTTTTGGTGGGTCAACATGTTGTTGATGGCCTTAGATGCCTACAAGTTTTCTTTGGCACAATCTTTTCAAACCCACCTCGTGAATTTTTACTGACAGAAGCGTTTATTCGTTCCTTCCATTTCAATTTTCTTTTTGAAGGAATTGAAAACCTTATCCTACGTCTTTGCTAATTCAGTTTCCTCAGATTTAGGGTTGGAGTGACAAGTGTAGTGGTTTGGGATACAAATAGATTAAACCCTCCATTTTTTAATACTTTTAAATAATTATGTTTTTGTATAGGTTATGCTACAAAAATATTTCGTTAATGAAAATCCCTAGAGATATAGATTAGACTATGAAAATTGAAAACATATACAAATTTAAAAATTAATATCTTGACATAAATCATAATCCTAAAATACATACCCCTTTTAAAAATAAGTTAAGTGTTGCACTAGAAAAATAAGATATACAATCTAAAAATAAATGAATAAAAGTGTTTGATCATTTTAAGACCTCATTACACACTAATGAGTTGAGTGATGCAAGGCCTTGTACTTTTCAAGGATATAATTATTTTCATATTATATATATATATATATATATATATATATATATATATATATATA
>ML779148.1:238943-257461 GCA_009831015.1 Picea engelmannii | reverse complement strand
TACTTGAAAAATATCATTAAAAAAACATTTCAATGCCATAAATAAAATATTTCAATATCCACTTTAAGTAAAATAATTCTATATCAACTCTCTATAGAGAGAGAACAACAAGAAAAAAAAGTAAAAAAAAATGGCTTTCTACCATAAATAATATATTTCAACGGGGGTTGTAGTTTTGGCATTTTTAAATACATACTTAACCATTCAAATTTGTAGATTCAACAATTTCTCACCAGATCCGGAAAAAATAATCACAGAAAAAGAGCCAAAATGTAGAAACTACTATTTCAATGTCCACACACACAGAAACACATATAGAAAAAAATTGAAAGTAAAATAAATCTTATTGTGCCAAAAGATAATTCCTACAATGGAGTATGATGATTTGTAATTTCTTCCATGCTCAACATGGGGTTGAATGGTGGCTCTTAGAAAAATATTTTAATATCCATTTTATATCAAATTTATGTATATAAAACAATTGAAAGTAAAAAAAAACTTATTGAGCATAAAGACCTTTTCTATAAGGGAGATGTGTAAATTCACGCTCAACATGGATTTGCCACATGGAATTTAAAAAAAAAAATGTCATGAACATAAATAAAATATTTCAATACCCACTTTAAGTAAAATAATTCTATATCAACACTCTATAGAGAGAGAAGAGCAGAGAATGAGAGAGAGTAATGGAAAGTAAACAAAATCACTTTCTACTTACTATAAATAGATAGATGTGTAATTCCTTTAATTCTTTATATGGAGTTTACATGTGACATTTAAAAAATATTAATAAGAAAAAAATAATTTCAAGGTCGACCATAAATAATATATTTCAATGAGAGTTGTCTAAACGTTCTAAGTTTGATAACCATTCAAATATGTATATTCAACAATTGTTCTTGACAAGATATTTTAATATCCACTTAAGAAAAAAAAAAATAAATATATATATATATATATATATATATATATATATATATATNATATAACAATTGAAAGTTAAAAAATTCTTATGGTTAAAACATTTGAATGATGTGTTGAGTATGAGGGAGATGTGTAATTGCTTCTCAACATGGAGTTGACAAGTGATATATATATGTGTGTGTGTGTGTGTGTGTGTGTGAGAGAGAGAGAGAGAGAGAGAGAAAATGTTTACATCTCCAAGGATTTGGTGTATCTAGGTTCATGATATATCCAGAGTTAAGATGGATCTACTTTGATTTATATAAATACCAAGTTTCACTATAAAATTCATATTTATTCTCATTTTGACTATCATTCTACACTTTAAAACTATAATTTGTATGTGTATATTTTCTAAACATGATACTAAATGGAAAGGGTCTAATTTCTAAAAATTTTAATCTTCTTCTATATATATATATGATGAATCTTCATAAATTTTCATAGTTTTAATAAGTTAATAAATTAGAAAAATAAGAAATGTTATAAATATTATGAAATTGAGAAAAAAACACATCTTCCACCTTCTTACTATCAAAGAAATAGAAATTATATCTTTATTCAAAGATATTTTAGTGATTACCCAACTCAATAATATTTAAGTATGAGTTAGCAAAGTTCATTTTTTCTTTAAAGTAACTTCTTACTATCAAAGAGATACCAATTCTATCATTCAAAGATGTTTTAGTGATTACCCAACTCAATAGTGTTTAACCATGAGTTAGCAAAGTTCATTTTTTCTTTAAACTACCTATATTTTGTATAATGAACTTTTTGTTTATCTACGGTGATTTAGTTAAAAATTTAGCATCTTCATACAAGCCTTGTTAAATCACACATAATAAAACAAAAATAAAATATCATTAAAATGGAACATTATTTACTGTTTTATAATCCTATAAAAGGAAAACTAACATCATTTGTAATTATTTGTGAATATATTTAATTATTTATTTATATTAAATATTATTATTTTAATTTTTTTAAAAATTAAATAATTAAAATTATTATTGTTTATTTCATTACAATTAATTAACTACAATTTTTTTTTGGTTTGACATTCTATACATCGATGTTATTGACAATGGGCAGATTTAATAGGGGTTTAGTGCTTAATAAGTTTTCTATGGACAGGATTAAATATGGCTGGAATATTCTTAGTAGTCACACAAAATAAATGGCTGTGATTTCAATCATTAACTTCCTAGCTATTATAAAGATATCAGTTTATGTGTTTACTTTTTTACATTTACCTAATCATATTTAAAAATTACTTTAATAGCTAACTGATTGCCACGTAAGTGATTAACAGAAATTAAAATATTAACACCAGATAAATGAAGCCTAACAGTTTATTTGTTAATAGATAATAAAATTTAATATATTCTTTTAAAGATTCATTTCATCTTCTCAACCTTTCAGCGTTCGCCAACAACTATGCGATTTCCATAAACAAAAATGATAACAAGACGATAACCCGATAAAGACAAAATCCCAGATTGAAAAATGACCTGCCACCCATCTCTTACATCAACACTTCTGTGTTCATCCTTGTGATTTTTGTGTTCAGTACCATTAAACGTGACCTAGATTTCTCGGTACTCAGGGGATAGACAAACCGTCCTTTATATCAAGACTTTTGTGTTCACTAGTATTACTAAACGCGACCTGGATTTGTCGAGAATACAGGTGATTGATTGAGAGAACCCAGCATAGCCTCTGCGCTATAAGTAACCCTCGCTAGGCCTTGCTTCTGCACAATACGATAATTTGCATCTAGAATTCCTTACCACCCATGTCTAACCAAGTGGCTAACGGAGCTGCTGCCTTTGTCGGCAATCTGAGCTTGCATGGATCACTTGTGACGGTAATCACAGTACACCAGAAATGATCATTCAGTTTTAGTTTTCAATCTCTTGTTTTAAATTCCAAAACTCTGAATTTATGCTCCCTCATCATAGTTTGAATTTATTGTGTTTGTTTTTGTTGTATATCTGAGTTATCTGTGGTAAAGATTCTGGTCAATGATGATCTTTGATTACAGATGGGAGGGCAAAGCAGCAATAATAACGGGCGCAGCAATGGGTCTCGGAGAAGCCATCGCTCGGCTCTTCACAAAGCACGGAGCCAAAGTCATTATCGCAGACGTTGCAGACGAAGCAAACAAAAAGCCTGCCGGGTTCCTTTCTCCTCCGGCAGCTTACGTGCATTGCGACCTGAGCAAAGAGCTAGACATCAGCGCTGCGGTGGATTTGACCATCGAGCAGCACGGGCAGATTGATATCATCTTTAACAACGCAGGAACTGGAGAATCCGGTTCGGTGAAGAACGTAGCAGAGTACGAGATGGAGCAATTCGATCGAGTTATGAGCGTAAACGTAAGAGGGGTCATGCTTGGCATCAAGCACGCGGCTCGCGTTATGATCCCGCGTAAGAAGGGCTGCATAATCACTATGGCCAGCGTTGGGGGGTATTAGGAGTATTTGCCCCATAGGCGTAATACACGGCCTCCAAGCATGCAGTCCTAGGGCTCACGAAGAGCGGAACAGCCGAGCTTGGGAAATATCGGATCAGAGTCAACGCTATCTCCTCTTATCGCGTTGCCACCGCTGTGTTTGTCCATTACTTGAGAAAAGACAAGGGCTCCTCTTCAATTTCAGAAGAGGATCAAGCCGCCGTGGAGGCTTTATGTAACAGTAACAACAACTTACAGGGAACGACTCTTACAGCGGAGGATTCAGCCGAGGCTGGTCTGTACTTGGCCAGTGATGAGTCAAAATATGTTAGCGGCCATAGGTCTAGCTTGGACGCAAACTAGGTCTAGCTTGGACGCCCCGACCGACCAATCCATAGTAGTGATTTTTTTTTTAACTAGGTCTAACTTGGATGCCCTAGGACAGTTTTATTCACCACAAATAACTCCCATCCTCAACTCCTCCTCCCATGAATTTTTGAACAAATGACGTGATGGAGCCTAAACCCCACACAAACCAACTGATTTAAGCACGGGTCGACAAACCCATATTGTTGCTTGCTGCCATTAGTATATCCTATGTGACTGTGGTGCATTTCGTTATGACAAGCTCACTTTCTTCGTACAAAATGTTTTAAAATCATCTTACGTTTACGCTCATAACTCGATCGAATTGCTCCATCGCGTACTCTGCTGCAATCTTCACCGAACCGGATTCTCCAATTCCTGCGTTGCTAAACATGATATCAAGCTGCCCGTGTTGTTCGATGGTCAAATCACCGCAGCGCGCAATGGCTCCCGAAGAAGCCATCGCTCGGCTCTTCACAGAGCACGGAGCCAAAGTCATTATCGCAGACGAAGCACACAAAAAGCTAGCCGTATCCCTTTCTCCTCCGGCAACCTACGTGCATTGCGACGTGAGCAAAGTAAAACAAGACATTGGAAACTAAAACTGAATGAGCATTTCTGGTGTACTGTGATTACCGTCGCTGTGATTCATGCAAGCTCAGATTGCCCACAGAGGCAGCAGCTCTATTAAGCACTTGGTTAGACATGGGTGGGACGGAAGTGCAGATGCAAATTATTGTATTGTGCGGAAGCAAGGCCTAGCGAGGGTTACTTATAGCATAGAATCTATGCTTGGGCCTCTGAATCAATCACCTGTAGTCTCTACAAATCCAGGTCACGTTTAGTGATACTAGTGAACACAAAAGTCTTGATATAAAGGACGGTTGTGATATCACCTGAGTCCCGAGAAATCCAGGTTACGTTTAATGGTAGTGATGAACACAAAAGTCTTGATATAAGGGATGGTGGCAGGTCATTTCTCAGCCTAGGGTTTAGTCTTTATTTGGTTATCTGGTTTCAATTTTTGTTTCAGTAAATTTCTTTGTATCGCAAAATTTGTTAAATCGCTTGTATTGCCAAACACATCTAAAGACACTGGTGAACACGAAGTCTTAATATAAAGGACGGTTGTTATAACACGGAAACCCTTGAGACCGTTGAGTGGGATTGCTATTGAGGAACAACATTATCCAGATAACTAGTTAGTGACGTGGGGCCTATGGGTGGGAGACCTGATTTTCATCCAGCACACCAGGATCAAACCCCATCTAGACTTCATCTAGACTTCGGCCCATTGTGGGATCAAACTCCATTGAGACTTCGGTCCATTGTGATAAGGCTCAAAGATCAAATTTCATCGAGAGGAGGGGAGGATTTCCATCTTGGAGGAGATCATTTTAAATAACTAATGAGGATCTAAGAACAAAGTAATATATTTGTGAAGAATGTCAAACCAAAACAGAGTTGTGATTAATTATTTATAATGAAATGGCATAAAAATCATTATAAAATAACTTAGATATGGAATAACTTAGATATGGTGTTGGTTTTACTTTTATAATGATATAAAATGAGTAAATAATCATAAATTTTAGTGATGATATTTTATTTTTATTGTATTATATATGGTTTAAGAAGGTTTGATATAAAGATGTTAAATTTTGAACTAAGTCATTGTAAAATAAAAGAGGAGGTCATATATACACTTTGAGTGTGCCTAATGGTTAGAAACATGTGAATCTTCCTTAAAGGTTACAAGTTTAAATATAGAAGGGTAGAGTATGTTTATTATTATTATTGATACTATTAAATATATTATTACATTTGAATTTTAGGAGAAATTGTGACATGACAAAGAAGTACACAACAACATACATTTAGGATAGTATACTGAGGTCATAAAAGTTCAAAGTATATTTTTGTAATATAGTTAGTTTAAAGAAAAAAACAACTTTGCTAAGTCATAGTTGATGGAATTGTACAATCACTAAAATATCTTGGGATGGAAGAATTTGTCATCTCTTTGATATTAAGAAAGTGGAAGATGAATTTTATTTATTTTTTTTTATTTTTTTTTCAAAAAATTTATAACACTATTGACCTTCCTAACCTTCCTAACTTGTTATAAAGGTTCATATATATATATATATACATGAAGAATAAACTTTCTAGGAATTTGACCTTTTCCAATTTGTCATCATTGAAATCTAGTTAGGCAATATTTGCTGAAATTCCACTTTTGGGTTGATGAGATTGGTGTTTTAAATGAAAAAATTGATTCAATGCCCTAAAATACCCCTAATGTAGTAATTCAGAATCATTGCTATCAAATTTGAAGTAAAAAATGTGGGTTCCCCCATTTTTTTAATGACCATAAAAAACTTATTTAGTATCATGTCTTAAGTTGAGATATCTCTCCCCCATTGATCAGTTGGGTGAGGATGGCTTACCTCGTTTACCCTCCATGGATCATGGGGAAGTACTTGGATTTTTTTGGAATATATATATATATATATATCAACCTTCTTCATTTTAAAATGTAAAATGAAATCATTAGCCTCAAGTCACACCATTAAAACTATTTTTTAAAATCAAATATAACAAAGGTGAGAAGAATCTATTGTGAAATTTATAGTGAAACTTGGTATTGGATAATAAGTAAAACAATTTGATATATAAACAAAGTAGTTTCCACTAAATAAAAAACTTTAATATTTTTCCCAAATTATTTGATGAGAACAACAACATAATAAAATAGAGTAATTAGATTTTATTTTTAATCACTATATATACGATTGTTCTCATCATCACATGATGTGCCCTCATTCTGCAAGTAGAGTGGTTTGTTGTTTCTCAGCTTCTCCATTTCTTAGTCGAGTGTTGAATGTTGTCGTAGAACTTATCCACTGCATGAGTGTCTGTGATAGGGTATTGATTGGTTCCCACTAAGAGATCTCACTCTCATTTCCTATCAGTGCTTCAATGTTGTTGTGTCCCTCTATTTTTCCATTGTTGATTGTTGTTGACTTACTTCTCTACTTTCACACAATGTTTGACGATTGTCACACAACTTCTACATTGTAAGATTGATGGAAATTATATGTTTTTTCATTGATCAACAAGAGGTAGCAGGTTCCTCTTATATGATGTAATTTTATCAACCTTCGGGCTCTTGTTGTTCCCTTGTTGGTCATTGTTTTTTTCCCCTAGCATTATCGGAGACCCCAAATTTTGCGCTCTCTCCAATGTATTATTCTCTTCTTCATGTCATTTTCCCTGATTTGGCAAGTATTGTGGAATGTTGTTGCTCAACTTGTCCATTTCTTGGAAGCATAAAACATCGTTGCAGAAATTCTCCACTACATGAATTTGGGCCATGGGGAATTAATCGTTTCTTAGCAAGATATTGCACCCTTGATGTTTGTCAATGCTTTGATGTTGTTGTGTCCCACAAGTTTTCAAGTGTTGATTCTTGCTACTCAACTTATTTGCATTTTCCAAAACATCCCATTTCTATTGTAAGATTTCTACACGACAAGAGTGTTGGGCATTGAATTTTCACTATTGAGCTCAAATACCACTTGGTTTTCCTCTCTCTTTATTCTTCATGTTATCTTAATTTTGATCTTAAGTTCATTGGTTTCATTAATATTGCATGTTGTCTTGTTTTTTTTTTTTCCTAATATTTCCTTTGTTGTTGGTATTATTTCTTTGTATATGTGAACACCCCATGAGAACCATTGGAAAGAAACAAAAATGATACTTCGGTACATTTAAGGTACAGTTCAATTTTGGATACCTTACAATTCATGGGGGAGTGTTATAGCTCAAAATGCCACTACTATGCATTTTTTACTTTGGCCTACTCATTTACACATCCACCAAATTTTTTTGTTGAGGTTCCTCTTAAAAAAAACTTTTTTGTATGGTGTACGCACCCTGCTACATATGCAGTGCGTGTATATACGCTAGTTGCATGTCTGACAGCCTGCGTATACTCTAAAAAGTTGTAAAAAATAAAATAAAAATTGTGCTTTCAGGCGAAGTTTATGGGATATGTTGGGTTGCATAACCATTTTACCTCTTGTAGCCCATATGAAAACCAATTAACCATCTTTTCTCCATATAAAAGGGGCCCTAGGGGGGTCATTTGGATATATGAAAGAGGAGGCAAGTGAACTTTGCCAAAATTTCTCCCTTTTATTTCAAGCCTTTTGCATCCTACTCTGAGTTTCATCCTCAACATTCCCTACCATCCATCCTCGTTATACAATCCATCTATTTTCCCTACATTGGCATGTTGGTTGTGAGGATAGCATATTGGGAATAGTGAACTTGGAGTCAAAATAGAGGAACCTAGGAAAGGTTTGTGGAGCGGAATCAACAAGATTCAAGTTGTAACTTAAAATCTTGTTATCAATAAAAGAGAAACTTATTGTCCCAGATCTTTATGTCTTTATGTTTCTATTTATAAATGGTTTGCATGCATATATATCCTTTTAGATGATCTTGATAGTTATGCATATGTTGGTATAGTTTGTTCGGTGAAACTATTTTAGGCCAGCATTGGGAGGAGGCCTACAATTTTGGAACGAACAACAATAGGAAGGGATTATCATTAGGTCTTGCTGGATTTCAGTAAAATAGAAGCATATATGTCTTTTAAGGTGTCAATAATCTACCTAGTCGCTAGACCTGGATTAAGGGGGCTTCCCCCATAGCAGAATTGGCGAATCCACTAGGGAAACTCTCTGGGGTCTTTTTAGGAGATTCATTTTGGTTTGAATTCATGTTGTTTTATGTTCTTTCTGAACCTGTAAGAGTTTCTAGACACCTTCCAAGTGTTTACCAGTTTTCCTGATCTGGGTGGTCACCCTGAATCTTTTCTCTTTTTGAGATTGTTCAGTCACATACACACCCTAGTCTATACCCAACTTGTGTACACCCATGCCCTGAATTCAATATAGCTCACAAACATATGCATGTTTCCTTGTGCACAACACGTGTGTCTGTACTTTTGAGAAGTTTTTTCAAAAACATTTATTTTCTCCTAGGAAACGCTTGATTCCTCAGGACCTCCTGAATCCTAGAAACATTTGTTAACTCTTTTTGGACAAGTTTTTGGGTCTCATATTTCTTATGAAATTGCAAAGCAATATTTTTGTTTAGTTTTATTTGTCCCTTTCGGTCTTTTGTCAAGGTTGAAGGTGTGCATTTAAGCTTTAGGTTATCCTTTGGATTCTGGTGAATCCATGCTTTCTGGTAGTGGATTAGGACTTGATTCACTCTCTTGTTTGTTCTCCTTCCCTCTTGGTATGATGCGAAAAAAAAATATACATTTGTTTGTTGTTTTCATTTCACAAACATATAAAAAAGTTAAAAAAAAATAGGTTTTTAACTGCATTTTCATGTTTGTTTGGTTGTAGTAGCTTAGGTTGTGTTTATAAAAGAAAAGAGTTCTCAACCCAAAGTTACTTCCTGACTTATTCATTGAAAGTTTAATTAGTTTCATTGCATTTGGAACGAAAAATAATTCTAGGATAGATTGCATATTAGGATCTCGGTTTTCATTTTGAAAAGTTTGCACCTTGAAAGTTAAAAGAGCCATATATTCATTTGTAGGATGTGGTTTTATTTCATTTGAATTTAAAGAAAAATGTTCTAAAATCTCATTAACTCTTCTCCTTCGTCTCTCAAAGAACACCACAAGTTTCGCTACTACACCCATGAGTAAACAGTCCACTAAAATTAATGCTTAATGTTAAAATCAATTAGACATTTTCATTTATAGGGTACACCAATTAGACTAAGATTTAGGGCCTTGGATTAAGTGTGGAGAGGAAAATATTCAAGGCCACTTAAAACAACTTAAGAGTCTAAGATAGGGAGTGTTGAAGTCCAGTCTTGTAAAAGTTAGTCGGGACCCCCCTCTAACACATGGGCTAAACACAAGGTCGCATGAGGAAAGGTAGAGGAGATAACCCCTCCAAATCCATACCAAGTGTAGTGGGGATCATACTTGAGGCTCATTCTTGGGATTTTGATGACTACATTGGACTACAAATCTTCATGGACCTCGAATCCATTCGGTATCCTCGGTTGTCTTCCGAACCATTTGTTTTCGGTACCATTGAAAGGATTCAAATTTAGTTATCCTGATCATACAATCTGCCCGATTGTCTATTGTACCCTCCTAGTACTGACTGTGATTTGGAAACTCAGTTTCCTTTTATAGGACTAACACAGGTGACTACGGGGTATACCGCAGTACCTAGTATAGACGTCGATCCACACTTTGTAGAGTAAATTCAGAGGGTGTTTCTGTGTTCGAGTTACACTTGCACCGGTATGTTTCTCTAGTGTTGGTTAGCATAATTGTTCTTGCTTCCATTCTCTCAATTTATTGATTTATATTTAGGGAATTTGTAGTGTGTTCTTTGTGCTTCTCCCTAGATTTACCTTAGAGTGGCGGTTGACCATTTCATAAAGTGGAAGATCAACAACTCCATCATTCGTGTAGGCTCCAGGGCCTTTTATCATTCGTGTAGGCTCCAGGACCTTCCATCGTTCGTGTAGGCTCTAGGGCCTTCCGTCGGTAACTTTGGAACCACCACCGCCACCGTTGAGGCGAAAGTTATATCAAGAAGGTTCTTTCGAAACTTCCATGCCATAAGAAATTATGCACAATCCTGTTCCTAGAGAAGACATTCTTACACCGAAGGATACTAGTGTTTCTGACCTCGAAGATAAAGGATTCAGGCCTGCAAACCCTCTGATCATTGATCTTTCAGCCCCAATCCTTGTTCAAATAGTCCCTCATGAGATGACTACTCCTGATCATCATCTTGTTAGGTGACTGGTTATGGAAGCGAATAATTCTACTTCTATTGGGAGTCCTCACACTCCCATCCTAGCCATGGGTGGAGGGGGTGTCATGACCCCTCCCCCACCTTCATCTACAAGGAATACCTCTAGTTAGACACCTACCACTTCTGGAAGTGGCACAATCTCTACCACAACTTGGACCAGTGTTCATACTTCTACCGTACAGAATATGTATGGCGCTCCTTTCACATATGGGATGTCATGTTTTGAAACACGATTTACTTCAACCTACTCTACTTTATAGTCCATTTTTTTGGGGGTAGGGAGTTCCAATTATCCCTTGCAAGGATCCCTTGGGGAAAATTTTCTCCGTAAAATGAAGTCCCTTATGGTGGGGGTAATATCCCTCCTCCGCCCCCCTCGCTCAGAGGTTATTTTCAGAAACCATCCAGGTTTAGTACCAGTCCTAGTTTTTTTAGTGGAGGGATTCAAGGGCCTCAGTCCTTTATGACTCTGTTTGGGTCAATGTCATTCTCTTTTTTTTGGTGATTTTGGGAATAATACTTTCTCTTCGTCCGTGTTTTTGTCAGGGGGAACCCCTTTCTAAATCAACCTAAACCCATGCAAGGCTTTGTTCCTTCATAGTGAATGATGACAGGAGCCACCTACTCTCAACTTCTTGAAAATCCCTAGCAGGGTTCTATATGCCTACAAGGGATGTTGATCAGGGGAAACCCCTCCCACATTCAATGGAACCCTAGGAATGGTTCAGTTTCTATGCCAAGGGGATCAACTAGGGAAACGCCAACCAAGGATTTTGGAATACCATGTAGGGAGCAATCCCCACTCAAGTTATGTCATCAAATTATTTGAATCTGTCAACTATGCAGACTAGTACACAGGCCCCTTATAGTGGCCAAGGAAACCCTATTTTTTACCAGAACCTTGGTTAACAGGAAAACTTTTCCTGACGACCTGATTCTAGCCAAAATCCAGGCCCATCTTTTCCTTTAAATCCACCACAACACAAGTTATCGTTTCTGGAAACTCTTCAACTTCTAGACTTGTCAAGGTTGTGAAATGATCCTATTTTTCATGATCCACGTTGGCCTCTATGCCGACTAAGTTTCCCTCATATATACCAAAATTTGAAGGTAATCCTAACGAAGATCCAGGAAATCATGTTACAACTTTTCACTTGTGATGCTCTTCTTGATACATCTCCCTGAGGTGTTCAAATCACAAAGTCTCCACTTGGAATTCCTGCAAGATCAAACATCGCTTTCTCAAAGCATCTACAACTGTTTTAGCGCTTCCACTAATATGCTTAATCAAAAAATTAAATTATGCATGAATTCTACCCATTTGTCATGTCTCTGGTTCAATTTCTCTTACCTGGTTATAAATTACAAATCCTGGTTGTCAGTATACAAAACAAACTCCTTCGGGATAAGATAATGCCTTCACTTTTTCAAAGCTTGAATTACAACATAAAATTCCTTGTCATATGTTGCATACTTCCTCTTAACATCATTAATCTTCTCACTGAAATAAGCAACATGCTTATTATCTTGAATTAAAATTGCGCCAATGAATACTCCACTTGCATCACATTTCACCTGAAAAGTCTTCTTAAAATCTGGAAGAACTAAAACATGTTGTTCTGTTATATTTTCTTTCAATACTCAAAATCCCTTATCAGCTTCTTCTATCCAATTAAAATATCCATGTTCCTTCTTTATGGTGTTCAGTATGGGTGCACAAATGCTGCTGAAATTCCTGAAGAATTTCCTATAAAAGCTCGCCAACCCATGAAAACTCCTTACTTCAAACACGCTTCTTGGAGAAGGTCATTCTCTTATTGCCCTCACCTTATCTATACCCATCTTCAATTCATTTGAAGAGATTAAGAACCCCCAATACACAATTTATTTTTTCATAAAATAACATTTCTTCAAATTCGCCAACAGCTTCTCCTAGCGTAACCTTCTAAACACCATTTTCAAAAGTCTTAAATGCTCCTTTTCAGTTTTACTGAAAACTAGAATATCATCTAAATAAACAATCACAAACTTACCAATAAAATATTTGAGCACTTCATTCATCAACCTCATAAACATACTTGGTGCAATTGTTAATCCAGATGACATAACAAGCCACACATACAATCCCTCATTTGTTTTGAATGTTGTATTCCATTCATCTCCCTCTCTCATCCTTATATCATGATAACCACTCTTCAATTCTATTTTGGAAAACTAACTAGCTCCACTAAAGAAATCTATTAAATAATCCATTCTGGGTAAGGGAAATATATACCTGATGGTTATCTTGTTGATGGCTCTAGAATCTATGCACATTCTCCAACCTCCATCCTTCTTTGGACTCAACACAGTTGGTACTACACCTGGGCTCAAAATTTTCCCGATCAAACCTTTATCCAACAACTCTTATACTTTCTCCTTGACCTCTTCATTCTCTTGGGGGGTTATTCTGTATGCTTCTTTGTTGATCCAAGTTGATATCAGTGGCCACCCACCTATTCCAACTGGCCCAAAACAATTTTCTGGCAACTTACTATTTTTAGCAGTTTTTCGATTCATAAACTTTTGGGGCCATTTTGAGGGCCTAAATAAAGGTTTTTCGGGATCAAGATCCTCAAAGATAGTCAAAGGATTTGATTGAGCCCCAAAAAATAATCTCTTGGATGATACCTTTCCAACGAGCTATCATATGCCCCAAATGGAGATTGTATGCCACAGTTACGCCCTCGAGAAGTTGATATAGCAAACTACCCAAAATGGGGTCCACAAAACTATTGGATTTTCATCTTTCGGGGTTACGGTTTTTCATTTTTTTTATGATAAAAAGGCGTTTGGATCCTCATTGTAAAAAACATCTTCTTGCGAATGCGAGTAGAAGACACATCTCTTCTCAAAGATAAGTTTTCACCATTCTAGCGAGTCTTTCACTCTATAATTTTACAGTCTTTGTACATTTTTGCTCATTAAAAAATTATGTATAGTGTATTTCTATGTTTATGGTTGCATCTATGATACATTTGTGCTATATTATTGGATATCCAAAATATCTATGTACATTTCTTTATTATATTTCCTCTCTCATTTCATGCCAAAAATAATTCGGATCAATGGTATTAGAGCAGGTTGCTCTTGATCGTTTTTTAGTGCATGTTCTCGATGAGGTCCGAGTATATCAAGTTGGGTCTTGAGCTTGTCTCTATTGATAAAAATCGCTCTCATACGGCCAAGAAACCCTCCATGGTGGAAGAAAAGAAAAATGAAAAACCAAACGATTCTATTAATTTGTTGCTTGAGCAAGATCTCACGCGACAAAGGGACGAAATGATGGAGAATTTTCCCCACATCCTTCAATGCCTTCCAATAACTACATGCACATATTCATCAAGCGACCACTTTGAAGGAACCTTTCCTTTCAAGGTACAAGTTAATTTTGATATTCCCATATTTGAAGGACAGATAGATGCAGATGCCCTAGAAAAATGGCTAAATATGCTAGAAGGTTATTTCTATGTTCATAATTTCTCCGACAGGGAAAAGATCACCTTTGCACTCCTTAAGTCTCTCCCCCATGTCAAACATTGGTGGGAAACTTACTGGGAGAAAAGTTCCAGAGAGGATTCTGGAATATATGGGGTCGATCCCACTTGGGATTTTTTTGTGTATGAGGTAAAGGAATAGTATTACCCTCTTGGAAACTATTTGGACCAATACATGAGATGGACCACACTGCGGCAAGAGAGGGTCCAAGAAATTCTAGAGTTCACAAATATATTCCATACCTTGCGCACCAAGACGGGTATCAAAGAATCTGAACGAAATTTGGTTAAGAAATACCGTGGGGCTCTACACAGATACATCCAAAATGAAATGGATTTTCTAGACATCTCAGCACTCATTGTTGCTTATCGATATGTTGTTAAAATTGAGCAGAAACTTAAGCGCTCGAACAAAAAAGATTTTATGTCTTCAAATCGGAAACAACCAAAGTATGATAAAGATGGGCCTAATAAATAGTCTCCCGAAAACTAGTCCAAGCCATAGGAAAAGAAGGGTCACGGAAAGACAAAGAAGGAAACTGAAAAACGGTGCAATTTCCACAAAATCACCTGGCACAACACTGATGAATGTTGCTCAAAACAGTCATTGGTGGCCAAGATCAAAGACAAGGAGTCGAACCCTGATTCAGAATCTGATTCATAAAATACTGATAGAATATAGATCATCGACGCATACCTCACTGCTATTGTCGGGACCACAACAATTCAACCAGAAGAACCAACACATCCTGAAGAGGGGGAGCGCATTTTTCATTCACATATGTGGGTGAAGGGGACCCCACTACATTTTATTTTTGATAGCGAAAGTCAGAAGAACCTCATCTCAGTAGAGGTTGTCAAAAATTTGGGATTGTCGACAACACCACACTCGCATCCATACAACATCGGGTGGCTTTGTCAGGGACGAGATCTTCATTTTAGCCAACAGTTTTGATTGTCATTCAGCACCCAACCCTTCAAGGATGAGGTATTATGTGATGTTTCCCCACTGTATTTCTATGATGTTCTCTTGGGCCAGCCATATATGTGGAAGAGCCATGCTATCTATGAGTCTCGACCCCATAGTGTCATTGTTACTCTACAGGGTCATTTCTACAGGATACCAAAGGTAGTTCCAACTACTGTCCCACATAAACAATTCCACAAGGTAGTATCTCATACTACAAAAATTATCTTCTTCAAAATCTATTCAAGAGGTGAATGGAAGGATACTACAACCATTACAGCCTCGACCCAGGAACCTTCTATCCAATGGAAGCAGGTTGGAAAGATTGCATCAAAGTGAAAATATGACTTCTACACATATTTATCTCATGTAGCTCGACTAGTTGAATAGATTCAACCTCGCTAGAAACAAATTCATGACAGCCTTCCACAAACCAAGCAGTGCAACGTCTCTAGCAAGGAAAGCAACTCACCAAGATTCAGATTCAGCAATCACTTTCCCCTCTCCCCTGGGAACTCAACACAATGGAGACAAATTCTTCCTAAGGAGGGAGAATTGATCGAGGTTGATATCAGTGTCCACCCACCTATTCCAACTGGCCCAAAATAGTTTACTTGCAACTTACTAGTTTTAGCATTTTTTCGGTTGCTAAACTTCTGGGGCCATTTTGAGTGTGTAAATGAAGGTTTTTTGGGATCAATATCCTCAATGATAGCCAAAGGCTTTGATTGAGCCCCCAAAATGAATCTCCTTGACAATACCTTTCCAACGAGCTAATTTTCGTGCTAAATGAAGATCGTATGCCAAAGTTACGCCCCTGGGAAGTTGATACACCAAACTATCCAAAACGGGGTCCAAAAAACTGTTGGATTTTCATCTTCCTGGGTTAGGGTTTTGAATTTTCTTTATGATAAAAATGTCTTTGGAGCCCCATTGTAAAAATCATCTTCTTGTGAATGTGAGTAGCAGACACATCTCTTATCAGATATAATGTGCCACCATTCTAGAGAGTCTTTCACTCTGTAATTTTACACTCTTTGTACATTTTTGCTCATTAATAGAAAATTGTGTATTACTATATATTTGTGTTTATGGTTGCATATCTGATACATTTCTTCTATATTATTGGATATCTGAGTTACCTTTATACATTTCTTTATTATATCTCCGATCTCATTTCATGCCGAAAATAATCTGGATCAGTGGTATCAGAGCAGGTTGCTCTTGATCGTTTTTCAGTGCATGTCCCCGATGAGGTCCGAGTATAGAAAGTTGAGTCTCAATCTTGTCTCTCTTCAATAAAATTGCTCTCGCATGCCCAAGAAATGCTCCATGGTAGAATAAAAGAAAAATAACATAACAAACGATTTTATTAATATGTTGCTTGAGCAAGCTCTCACACGACAGAGGGACGAAATCGTGGAGAATTTTCCCCACATCCTTCAACACCTTCTGATAACATTAGGCACTTCTTCATCAAGCGACCACTTTAGAGGCACCTTGCCTTTCAATGTACAAGTTAATTTTGGCATTCCCATATTTGAAGGACAGATAGATGCAGATGCCCTAGAAAAATGGTTAAATATTCTAGAAGGTTATTTCTTTCTTCATAATTTCTCCGACATGGAAAATATCACCTTCACACTCCTCAAGGCTCTCCCCCGTGTCAAAAATTGGTGGGAAACTTACTGGGACCAAATTTCCACAGAGGAGTTTGGAATATATGGGGTCGAGCCCACCTGGTATTTTTTTGTGGATGCAGTAAAGGACCAGTATTACCGTCTTGGAAACTATGAGGAATAGTACATGAGATGGACCATAGTGTGGAAAGAGAGGGGCCAAGAAATTCTAGAGTTCATAAATACCTTCCATACCTTGCGAACCAAGCTAGGTATCAAAGACTCTTAACGAAATCTTGTTCTGAAATACCATGGGGCTCTACATAGTTACATCCAAACTAAAATGGAATTTCTAGACATCTCATCACTCGATGCTGCTTATCGATATGTTGTTAAAATCAAGCAAAAATTTAAGCACCAGAACAAACGGGAGTTCGGCTCTGCAAATCTGCAACAACCTGTTAGAAAAACAGGACTGCGAAGCAATAAAATAAAACAAATGCGTAAATAAAACATAGAAGATACACAATACAAGAGAGACACAGATTTACGTGGTTCACCCAGTGTGGGCTATGTCCACCAGAGAAATTGCCAGGTCCTTTCTTTATTATTATCCAGCAAAATGAAGGGATACAACCTACAGGAAAACCCATTGTAACTTCCTCTTCTTTCTCTCACGGTCTCCTCTCTTAGAATACAATACTTGCCAACCTACATAGCCACAATACATTTCCCTCATAAAAGAGGGTTGCCTTCTAGGGCAAAAAAACCCTAACATAATCTCTATCGTTAGATCTGCGACCTTATAATGAACAGTCCAGATTTACAATGAAATTACAATATACTTTTACAAGGCAATTTTTGCTTCGGGGGCTTCACCCCCGAAACCCCACTTGCCCCCAGACCCCCCAGCCGTGGGGATAGCCCCCTCAGACCCTGCAGATGGGGTACCCCCCCTATACACTCCCCTACGTGGAAGAGTGTACATACATCTGGGGTAAAAATACTTCATGGGGTATAAACATGTCTAAAAGTAAAAATACCTCTAAATCAGGAAGATAATCAGGCTCCACAGCCAACAATATCCCACTTGGAGACTAATCTCAACAACTCCACCACTGTTGTATATGCTGGACTCTGAACCTTCTTGGACCTGGAAAATTTCTCATTTTCATCTTCATTCTCGAAGACGAACTGAAACTGAGCAAGAACTCAGTTTCTCCCTGGTTACTCCCTTTGTTAACATGTCTGCGGGATTCCGGCTAGTGTGTATCTTTTCCAGCTTCAATTGTCCATCTTCCAAGGTGAATCGTATGAAGTGGTACCTCAACTGTATATGCTTAGTCTTCGAATGGAAGGCTGAGTTCTTTGCAAGGTGAATGGCACTCTGACTGTTACAGTACAACCTGTTGTTCTCCTTCTTCTTTCTCAATTCCTCCATAAACCTTTGTAGCCAAATCATCTCTTTACTAGCCTCTGTAGCAGCAACATACTCTACCTCTGTTGTTGAAAGTGCAACAACCTTTTGCAGTTTCGAAATCCAACTTACTATTGTTCCACCTATAGTAAAAACATACCCTTTTGTGCTCCTCATGCTGTCTTTATCACCTGCCATATCTGAATCAACATATCCCTGTAGAAAAGTGTCTGAACCTCCAAAACAAAATGCATGTGTAGTAGTACCTCTCAAATACCTGAGAATCCACTTTACTACCTCCCAATGTTCTTTACCTGGATTGTTCA
>ML779148.1:185833-209249 GCA_009831015.1 Picea engelmannii | reverse complement strand
CATGAAATGAAGCCCCTGAATCTACTACCCAAGACTCAGAAATATTATCTACAGAAAGAATCAAAGCATCTTGTAACACATCACCTATTACATTTTCTTCCTGATTTCTCTCCTGTTGTCCATCTCTTTGTTTCTTTGGAGCTATGTAGTCTTTCTTAAGATGTCCTTTCTTCCCACAATTCCAGCACTCTATCTTTCCATGTCTATATTTGGATCTTCCCTTCCTAGAATTCCCACGGTTCCCTGAGCCCTTTCCTCTATCCTTTTGTCTTCCCCTGTTCTCCATGTTCAACACATTACCTGATGTCTCACCTGTGCTTTTCTGTCGCATTTCTTCACTAAGGATAACACCAACAACATCATCAAATTTTAAAGTATTTGAACCATGACCAAACCATTCCATCTTTCTGGAAATGAGAAAAAGATTAGAAGAGCCCTAACCTCATCATCAAAGTCCATTTTTACAGAACTTAGTTGATTAGTAACCGTATTAAATTCATTTAAATGATCTGCAACAGACCCACCTTCTGACATCTTCATATTAAATAATCTCTTCATTAGAAATACCTTATTGGACGTTGAGGTTTTTTCATACAATTTGGCCAACGCGTCCATCAAACCCTTCATTGTATTTCCTTTCGAGATATTGAAAGCCACCGACGTTGCCAGGCTCAGGTGTATCATTCCTAGAGCCTTTCTGTCAAGA
Source organism: Picea engelmannii (assembly GCA_009831015.1). Classification (NCBI taxonomy): domain Eukaryota; kingdom Viridiplantae; phylum Streptophyta; class Pinopsida; order Pinales; family Pinaceae; genus Picea; species Picea engelmannii. The sequence continues at coordinate 208,543 of ML779148.1, read as the reverse complement.
ATCTCCCATTCTTTGTCCTTCATGGATACCGGCTTCTTTTCTACTCCGCTCAATGGTAGGAATAGATCCTTATGATATAAATAATCTTCCATCTGCATCTTCCATAACTGGTATTTTTGGCCGTTAAATTTCTCGAACCTAAACTTTCCATCTTTCGATAATGCTCCCACTCAAACTCGGAAACCTCTTTTCCTGCAAGTTACCTTACGCTCTGATACCAGTTGTTAGAAAAACAGGACCACGGAGCAATAAAATAAAACAAATGTGGAAATAAAACACAGAAGATACACAATACAAGAGAGACACAGATTTACATGGTTCACCCAGTGTGGGATACGTCCACCAGAGAAATTGCTAGGTCCTTTCTTTATTATTATCCATCAAAATTAAGGGATACAACCTACAGCAAAAACCCGTTGTAACTTCCTCTTCTTTCTCTCACAGTCTCATCTCTTAGAATACAATACTTGCCAACCTACATAGCTGCAATACATTTCCCTCATAAAAGAGGGTTTCCTTCTAGGGAAAAAAAAATCCTAACATAATCTCTATCGTTAGATCTGTGACCTTATAATGAATGGTCCATATTTACAATGAAATTACAATATACTTTTACAAGGAAATTTTTTCTTCGGGGGATTCACCCCTGAACCCCCGCTTGCCTCCAGACCCCCCGGACCCCGCAGAGGGGGTACCCCCCCTCTACACTCCCCCGCGTGGAAGAGTGTACATACTTCTGAGGTGTAAATACTTCATGGGGTATAAACATGGATAAAAGTAAAAAGACCTCTAAATCAGGAAGATAATTAGGCTCCACAACCAACACAACCAAAATATGATAAATATGGCCCTAACAAACAGTCTCCTGAAAACCAATCTAAGCCACAAGAAAAGAATGGTCATAGAAAGACGAAGAAGGACACTGGAAAATGGTGTGATTTCCACAAAATCCCCTGCCACAACACCAATGAGTGTCACTCAAAACAGTGATTGGTGGTCGAGATCAAAGATAAGGAGCCGAACCCTTCTTCAAAATCCGATTCAGAAAATACTAATAGAAGATAGATCATCGATGCAGACCCCACTATTATTGTCGTGACCACAACAATTCAACCAAAAGAACCAACAGATCCTGAAGAGAGGGAGTGACTTTTTCATTCACATATGTGAGTGAAGGGGACCTCGCTTCATTTTATTGATGATAGCGAAAGCCAGAAGAACCTCATCTTAGCATAGGTTTTCAAATAGTTGGGATTGTTGACAACATCACACCCCCATCCATACAACATTGGGCAGCTTCTCCAGGGAAGAGATCTTCGTGTCAACAAGTAGTGTCGATTGTCACACGACATCCATCCCTTCAAGGATGAGGTATTATGTGATGTTTCCCCACTGGATTTCTGTGATGTTCTTTTGGGCCAGCCATATATGTGGAAGCACCATGTTATCTATGGGTCTCAACCCCTTAGTGTCATTGTTACTCTAGGGGGTCATCTCTACAGGATATCAGAGGAATTTACAACTACTGTCCCACCTAAACAATGTCGCAAGGCAGTATCTCATACTACAAAATGTATCTTCTTCACAATCTGTTCAAAAGGTGAACGGATGGATACTACAACCACTATAGCCTAAGGCTCAAGCACCTTCTATCCAACAGAAGCAGGTTGGAAATATTGCACCAAAGAAGAAATATACCTTATGAACACAATCATTTCATGTATCCTGACTGGTTGAACAAATTCAACCCCGCCAACAACAGGTTCATGACAGCCTTCCACAAACCAAGCAGTGCAACATCTCCAACAAGGAAAGAAAATCACCAAGTTTCATATTCAACAATCACTCTCCCCTATCCCCTGGGAACTCAACTGATCCGTAGGATCTTTTTATGACTATGGTTGAGTTTTAAATTGCATGTGTTAATTAACCCTTTTAAGAAGCTTAATGAAAGAATGAGGAAAAGAGAGGAATTATGACAACCATATACACATATGCAGATATGAAATGAAATAATAAATAGCAAACCATAACAAGAGGATTGATAACGGAGTTTGGCACAACGTTGCCTACGTCTCCAGGCCTTTGTCTCTGTGGGGGAGGCTTCTTTATTTATTTTCAAAATCTCAAAAGTACATTACAGCAGTGTCAATTGGCTACAAGACTGATCTGGTCATGTTCTTCCAGATCTCTAGAACCCAACAAAGAAAACGACATGCAAAACCGATGTCTGGAGCTCCCAGAAATGGCCTGCAAGCGTCTTCTCCTCAATAGCCTCCCTGCATAAAAATGGCTTTGGCTTGGCTTCCCTTCAGCATAACTCTGCTCTGAATGTCCTCCATGGCCTCAAATAGGCATGGTTTATATAGATCTGAAGTTGGTTATCCATCCCCAACTTCCTCCCAAAATTTGGGCTCCAAAAACACTCAATATCTCCCAAAAATGGATAAAATTCATTAGTTACAGGCAAAAATCAAATAGAAAATCCAAAAACTATATAAAATAACCACTTTTGGATTTAATTTGGGCATAAGCCCCTTATACTGTGTGCGCGCCCCCTTGGCAGGGTCACATGGGGCCATGTGGCCGAGCGCTATCCCCTCGGGCTATGTGCTGGCCCTTCCCATGCGCGTTAGCTCCTGGTCTTCGACGTGGGCACAGGACCATTAAACAGTGATAGATATCCGCGCCCTTTTGGTAGGGATAGCCCCCGGTTCTATCGGGCGGTGGTTACATGGTGGCGAGGGACCCCAGTGCTAGCCCTTATCCAAACTCCCACGTATATGGTAAGTCGTGGTCATTGTCATGTGGCAAGGCATTTAAACCGTGGGCTGGGGCTAAGCCCCAGCCCTTTCTGCCTCCAACCAAACCTTGTATTAAATTCAAATATATTTTTTACCATATAATTAATAAGAAAAAATAGTGGCCCGAGTGGTTATCCCGGTCCTGCCAGTCCACATCCCGGAGGAGAGGTCGGGGGTTCGACCCCGGTAGAGTCCATAAATTTTGCACAACCCACGAGCCAACCACAAGGTGCCACGTGGAAGCCCATGACTGGGCCACATGGCACCTCAACAACCAATCAAAAACTGTCACCTGTCAAGCAATGGTTCGTCCATGTGCCTGCCACTTACTCTGCCACCTTCCCAGTCAAACTGTTGATGTCATCCATGCCACGTCAGCCTGTTCCACGTGTCACCCCTACAGTGGTGACACCTCTCACCCTCTGATTGGTCCAACTGTACCTGTCATAGGCCACATCACCTGCCATGTGTCATCACCAAAATTTTCCACGTCAGTTGTACGATCGTACGACCTGTACAGTCAGCCTGCCACATGGCACTGTACGGACTGTACAGTCACCCATTTTTTTGCCTGTTTGGGTTTTCAGACAGAATGCGATATATTTCGCATACGAAGCCCGTTTGACGAAGTAAATATATGGTTGGAATCAAGAAGACGAGACAGACGCAATGGTGTTGGTTTCGTCGGATTCCGAGCACTTTAATTTTTGAGCCTTTTATTAGGCTTGTCAGGCTCCTGGATCCGATTCTGGATCATCAATGCAATGGATACCATTTATTCTTAATGAGGGATAATTGATATAGGTTGATATCGATGGACACCCACCTATTCCAACTGGCCCAAAACAGTTTCGAACAACTTACTATTTTTAGCGGTTTTTCGGTTCCTAAACTTCGAGGGCCATTTTGAGGGCCTAAATGAAGGTTTTTTTGGCATCGATCTCCTCAATGATAATAAAAGGATCTAATCGATCCTCCAAAATGAGTCTCCTTGACGATAAATTTCCAACGAGCTATCGTTCACTCCAAACGAAGATCGTATGCCAAAGTTACGCCCTCGGGAAGTTGATACACCAAACTAACCAAAACGGGGTCCACAAAGTTGTTGGATTTTCATCTTATGGGGTTACGATTTTGAATTTTCTTTATAATAAAAATGCCTTTGGAGCCTCATTGTAAAAATCATCTTCTTGCGAATGCGAGTAGCAGACACATTTCTTCTCAGAGATAAGTTTCCACCATTCTAGCGAGTCTTTCACTCTGAAATTTTATAGTCTTTGTACATTTTCACTAATAAATAGAAAATTGTATATTAGTGTATCTATGTTTTTATGGTTGTATCTCTGATACATTTCTTCTATATTATTGGATATCTGAGATATCTCTATACATTTCTTTATTATATCTCCGCTCTAATTTCATGTCGAAAATAATCTGGATCACTGGTATCAAAGCAGGCTGCTCTTGATCGTTTTTAAGTGCATGTCCCCAATGAAGTCTGAGTATAGCAAGTTGGGTCTCAAGCTTGTCTCTCTTGAGCACAATCTCTCTTGCACGCCCAATAAATCCTCCATGGCAGAAGAAAATAAAAATGACAAAGCGACCGATTCTATTAATCTGTTTCTTGAGGAAGCTCTCATGTGATAGAGGGATCAAATGATGGAGAATTTTCCCCACATCCTTCAATGCCTACCGATAACAATAGACACGTCTTCATCAAGTGACCACTTTCGAGGAACCTTTCCTTTCAAGGTACAAGTTAATTTTGATATTCCCATATTTGAAGGACAAATAGATGTGGATGGCCTAGAAAAATGGTTAAATCTTCTAGAAGGCTAGATATCATTTTTGGGATTAACTGGATAGTGTAAGTCATTAATCTATGACCCATATCCATGAGTATTAGTCTCAACTAACCAATATATCTCATGATTTTAATATCCCACTTAGCATTCATTGCATCAGGTGATGCTCACAGGGGTGAAGAAATGCGATTGAAACCAACAAAATGAATTTCATATCATCAATCATCACTTCTGAGGCTTGCACCTGATAACCAAGACTTCCCAGGTGGTCACCCATCCCAAGACGCCTCTGGCTCAAGCGCGCTTAAATGTGGAGTTTTCCCCACAATCAAGCACACTTATTTTTCTACCCCATTTGCAAAACCTTAGAAATTATTGTGCCTTATGAACTATCCAGTTAGAGCTCCCTTCACTCTTATTATTTTAGAGGGGCTTCTGCAGTGCAACATATTAGATATCATTTTTGGGATTAACTACATAGTGTAGGTCATTAATCTGTGACCCATATCCATGAGTATTAGTCTCAACTGAGCAATAATTGTCATGATTTGAATAGCCCACTTAGCACTCATTGCATCGGGTGATGCTCACAGAGGTGAAGAAATGCGATTGAAACCAATGAAATGAATCTCATAACATCAATCATCACTTCTAGGGCTTGCACCCGATAACCAGGACTTCCTAGGTGGTCACCCATCCCAAGACGCCTCTGGCTCAAGATCTCTTAACTATGGAGTTTTCCCCACAATCAAGCCCACTTAGCTTGCTACCCCATTTGCAAAACCTTAGCAAGTATTGTGCCTTATGAACTATCCAGTTAGATCTCCCTTCACTCTTATTATTTTAGAGGGATTTCTCAGTGCAACATATTATATATCATTTTTGGGATTAACTGCATAGTGTAAGTCATTAATATATGACCCATATCCATGAGTATTAGTCTCAACTGACCAATAATTCTCATGATTTGAATATCCCACTTAGCACTTATTACATCGGGTGATGCTCATAAAGGTGAAGAAATGTGATTGAAACCAACAAAATGAATCGCATAAAATCAATCATCGCTTCTGGGGCTTGCACTCGGTAACCAGGACTTCCCAGGTGGTCACCCATCCCAAGACACCTCTGGCTCAAGCACGCTTAACTGTGGAGTTTTCCCCATAATCAAGCCCACTTATCTTGCTACCCCATTTTCAAAACCTTAGCACGTATTGTGCCTTATGAACTATCCAGTTAGATCTCCGTTCACTCTTATTATTTTAGAGGGGCTTCCGTAGTGTAACTTATTAGATATCATTTTTTGAATTAACTGCATAGTGTAAGTCATTAATCTATGACCCATATCCATGAGTATTTTTCTCAACTGACCAATAATTCTCATGATTTGAATAGAACACTTAGCACTCATTGCATCGGGTGATGCTCACAAGGGTGAAGAAATGTGATTGAAACCAACGAAATGAATTGCATAGCATTAATCATCACTTCTGTGGCTTGCACCCAATAACCAAAACTTCCCAGTGGTCACCCATTCCAAGACGCCTCTGGCTCAAGCACTCTTAACTGTGGAGTTTTCCCCACAATCAAGACCACTTAGCTTGCTACCCCATTTGCAAAACATTAGAAAGTATTGTGCCTTATGAACTATCCAGTTAGATATCCCTTCACTCTTATTATTTTAGAGGGACTTATGCAGTGCAACATATTAGATATCATTTTTGGGATTAACTGTGTAGTGTAAGTCATTAATCTATGACCCATATCCATGAGTTTTAGTCTAAACTGACCAATAATTCTCATGATTTGAATAGCCCACTTAGCTTTCTCTGTTCATAATTTCTCTGACAAGGAAAGGATCACATTCACACTCCTTAAGGATCTCCCCCATGTCAAACATTGGTGGGAAACTTACTGGGAGAAAGATTCCACAGAGGACTCTGGAATATATGGGGTCGAGCCCACTTGGGATTTTTGTGTAGATGCGGTAAAGGAATAATATTACCCTATTGACAACTATGAGGACCAATACATGAGATGGACCACACTGCGACAAGAGAGGGGCAAGAAGTTCCAGACTTCACCAATACCTTCCATACCTTGCGCACCAAGCTGGGTATCAAAGACTCCAACGACATTTGGTTCTGAAATACCATGGGGCTCTAAACAAATACATCCAAATTGAAATGGATTTTTTGGACATCTCATCACTTGGTGTTTCTTATTGATATGTTGTTAAAATCAAGAAGAAATTTAAGCACCAGAACAAATGGGAGTTCGGGTTTGAAAATACGCAACAACCAAAGTATGATAAAAACGATACTAAAAAACAATCTCCCAAAAAATCGTCTAATCCACAGGAAAAGAAGGGTCACGGAAACACGAAGGACATCGGAAAATGGTGTGATTTCCACAAAAGACCCTGGCACAGCACCGATGAATCTTGCTCAAAAAAATCATTGGTGGCCAAGATCAAACACAAGGAGCCAAACATTGATTCATAATCTGATTCAAAAAATACTGATAGAAGGCAAATCATCCATGTAGACCCCACTGCTATTGTCACGACCACAACAATTCAACTAGAAGAACCAATAGATTATGAATAGGGGGAGTGCCTTTTTCATTCACAGATGTGGGTGAAGGGGACCCCGCTACATTTTATTGTTGATAGAGGAAGCCAGAAGAAACTCATATTAGCATAGGTTGTCAAACAATTGGTATTGTCGACAAAACCAAACCCGCAACCATACAACATTAGGTGGCTTCGCCAAGCATGAGATATTCATGTCAGCGAGTAGTGTCAATTGTCATATGACATCTATCCCTTCAAGGATGAGGTATTATGTGATATTTCCCCACTGGATTTCTGTGATGTTCTTTTGGTCCAGCCATATATGTGGAAGCACCATGTTATCTATGAGTCTCAACCCCTTAGTGTCATTGTTACTCCGGGGAGTCATATGTACAGGATATCATAGGAAGTTACAACTACTGTCCCACCTAAAAAATGTCGCAAGGCAGTATCTCATACTACAAAATTTAGCTTCTTCGCAATATGTTCAAAAGGTGAACGGATGGATATTGCAACCACTATAGCCTAAGTCTCAAGCACCTTCTATCCAATAGAAGCAGGTTGGAAATATTGCAGCAAAGAAAAAATATTCCTTCTGAACACAATCATTTCATGTATCCTGACTGGTTGAACAAATTCAACCCCGCCAACAACAGGTTCATGATAGCCTTCCACAAATCAAGCAGTGCAACATCTCCAACAAGGAAAGAAAATCACCAGGCTTCATATTCAACAATCACTCTCCCCTCTCCCCCGGGAAATCAACGCAATGGATACCATTTATTCTTAATGAGGGATAATTGATCTAGGTTGATACCAGTGGCCACCCACCTATTCCAACTGGCCCAAAACAGTTTTCTAAAAACTTACTATTTTTGGCGGTTTTTCGGTTCTTAAACTTCGGGGGCCATTTTGAGGGCCTAAATGAAGGTTTTTTTGGCATCGATCTCCTCAATGATAATCAAAGGCTCTAATCGATCCTCCAAAATGAGTCTCCTTGATGATAAATTTCCAACGAGCTATCGTGTGCCCCAAACGAAGATCGTATGCCAAAGTTATTCCCTCGGGAAGATGATACACCAAACTAACCAAAACGGGGTCCACAAAGCTATTGGCTTTTCATCTTCTGGGGTTACGATTTTGAATTTTATTTATAATAAAATTTCCTTTGGAGCCTCATTGTAAAAACCATCTTCTTACGAATGCGAGTAGCAGACACATTTCTTCTCAGAGATAAGTTTCCACCATTCTAGCGAGTCTTTCACTTTGAAATTTTATAGTCTTTGTACATTTTCACTAATTAATAGAAAATTGTATATTAGTGTATCTATGTTTTTATGGTTGTATCTATGATACATTTCTTCTATATTATTGGATATCCGAGATATCTCTATACATTTCTTTATTATATCTCCGCTCTAATTTCATGCCGAAAATAATCTGGATCACTGGTATCAAAGCAGGCTGCTCTTGATCGTTTTTAAGTGCATGTCCCCGATGAAGTCATAGTATAGCAAGTTGGGTCTCAATCTTCTCTCTCTTGAGCACAATCTCTCTCGCATGCCCAAGAAATCCTCCATGGTAGAAGAAAATAAAAATGACAAAGAGACCGATTGTATTAATCTGTTTCTTGAGGAAGCTCTCATGCGATAGAAGGATGAAATGATGGAGAATTTTCCCCACATCCTTCAATGCCTACCGATAACAACAGACACGTATTCATCAAGTGACCACTTTGGAGGAACCTTTCCTTTCAATGTACAAGTTAATTTTGATATTCCCATATTTGAAGGACAAATAGATGTGGATGGCCTAGAAAAATGGTTAAATCTTCTAGAAGGCTAGATATCATTTTTGGGATTAACTGGATAGTGTAAGTCATTAATATATGACCCATATTCATGAGTATTAGTCTCAACTGACCAATATATCTAATGATTTCAATATCCCACTTAGCACTCATTGCATCGGGTGATGCTCACAGGGGTGAAGATATGCGATTGAAACCAACGAAATGAATTACATAGCATCAATCATCACTTTCGGGGCTTGCACCTGGTAACCAGGACTTCCCAGGTGGTCACCCATCCCAAGATGCCTCTGGCTCAAGAGTGCTTAAATGTGGAGTTTTCCCCACAATCAAACACACTTATCTTGCTACCCCATTTGCAAAACCTTAGAAAGTATTGTGCCTTATGAACTATCCAGTTAGAGTTCCCTTCACTCTTATTATTTTAGAGGGGCTTCCGTAGTGCAACATATTAGATATCATTTTTGGGATTAACTACATAGTGTAAGTCATTAATCTATCACCCATATCCGTGAGTATTAGTCTCAACTGACCAATAATTCTCATGATTTGAATACCCCACTTAGCACTCATTGCATCACGTGATGCTCACAGGGGTGAAGAAATGCAATTGAAACCAACGAAATGAATCACATAACATCAATTATCACTTCTTAGGCTTGCACCCGATAACCAGGACTTCCTAGGTGGTCACCCATCCCAAGACACCTCTGGCTCAAGCACACTTAACTATGGAGTTTTCCCCACAATCAAGCCCACTCAGTTTTCTACCCCATTTGCAAAACCTTAGCAGGTATTGTGCCTTATGAACTATCCAGTTAGATCTCCCTTCACTCTTATTATTTTAGAGGGGATTTCTCAGTGCAACATATTAAATATCATTTTGGGGATTAACTGCATAGTGTAAGTCATTAATCTATGACCCATATTCATGAGTATTAGTCTCAACTGACCAATAATTCTCATGAATTGAATATCCCACTTAGCACTTATTGCATCGGGTTATGCTGACAGGGGTGAAAAAATGCGATTGAAACCGACCAAATGAATCGCATAGCATCAATCATCACTTCTGGGGCTTGCACCTGATAACTAGGACTTCCCAGGTGGTCAACCATCCCAAGACGCCTCTGGCTCAAGCGTGCTTAACTATGGATTTTTCCCCACAATCAAGCCCACTTAGCTTGCTAGCCCATTTGCAAAACCTTAGAAAGTATTGTGCCTTATGAACTATCTAGTTAGAGCTCCCTTTACTCTTATTATTTTAGAGGGGCTTTCGCAGTGTAACATATTAGATATCATTTTTGGGATTAACTGTGTAGTGTAAGTCATTAATATATGACCCATATCCATGAGTATTTGTCTCAACTGACCAATAATTCTCATGATTTGAATATCCCACTTAGCACTCATTGCATCGGGTGATGCTCACAGGGGTGAAGAAATGCGATTGAAACCAACGAAATGAATTGCATAGCATCAATCATCACTTCTAGGGCCTTCACTCAGTAACCAGGACTTCCCAAGTGGTCACCCATGCCAAGACGCCTCTGGCTCAAGCACGCTTAACTGTGGAGTTTTCTCCACAATCAAGCCCACTTAGCTTGCTACTCCATTTGCAAAACCTTAGAAAGTATTGTGGCTTATGAACTATCCATTTAGAGATCCCTTCACTCTTATTATTTTAGAGGGGCTTCCGCAGTGCAACATATTAGATATTATTTTTGGGATTAACTGCGCAGTGTAAGTTATTAATCTATGACCGATATCCATGAGTATTAGTCTCAACTGACCAATAATTCTCATGATTTGAATAGCCCACTTAGCTTTATATGTTCATAATTTCTTCGACAGGGAAAAGATCACATTCACACTCCTTAAGGCTCTCCCCCATGTCAAACATTGGTGGGAAACTTACTGGGAGAAAAATTCCACAGAGGAGTCTAGAATATATGGGGCCAAGCCCACTTGGGATTTTTTTGTAGATGCGGTAAAGGAATAGTATTACCATGTTGGAAACTATGAGGACCAATACATGAGATGGACCAGACTGTGACAAGAGAGGGGCAAGCAATTTCAGACTTCACCAATACCTTCGATACCTTGGACATCAAGCTGGGTATCAAAGACTCCGAACGAAATTTGGTTCTGAAATACTGTGGGGATGTAAACAGATAAATCCAAATTGAAATAGTTTTTCTGGACATCTCATCACTTGGTGTTGCTTATTGATATGTTGTTAAAATCAAGTAGAAATTTAAGCACTAGAACAAATGGGATTTCGGGTCTGAAAATCTACAACAACCAAAGTATGATAAAGATGACCCTAAAAAACAATCTTCCGAAAAACCGTCCAAGCCATAGGAAAAGAAGGGTCACAGAAACACGAAGGACATCAGAAAATGGTGTGATTTTTACAAAATACCCTGGCACAACACCGATGAATCTTGCTCAAAACAATCATTGGTGGCCAAGATCAAACACAAGGAGCCAAACCTTGATTCATAATTTGATTAAGAAAATACTGATACAAGGCAGATCATCCACGTAGACCCCACTGCTATTGTCACGACCACAACAATTCAACTATAAGAACCAACAGATTCTGAAGAGGTGGAGCACCTTTTTCATTCACAGATGTGGGTGAAGGGGACCCCACTACATTTTGTTGTCGATAGAGGAAGCCAGAAGAAACTCATCTTAGCAAAGGTTGTCAAAAAATTGGCATTGTCGACAACACCACACCCACAACCATACAACATCAGGTGGCTTCGCCAAGGATGAGATATTCATGTCAGCGAGCAGTGTCGATTTTCATATGACATCTATCTCTTTAAGGATGAGGTATTATGTGATTTTCCCCCACTATATGTCTGTGATTTTCTCTTGGGCCAGCCATATATGTGGAAGTGCATCTATGGGTCTCGACCCCATAGTGTCATTGTTACTCTAGGGGGTCATCTCTACAGGGTACCAGAGGTAGTTCCAACTACTATCCCACCTAAAAAATGCCACAAGGTAGTATCTCATACTACAAAATTCATATTCTTCATAATCTATTTAAAAGGTGAACAAATGGATATTGCAACCACTACAGCCTCGGCCCAAGCACATTCTATCCAACAGAAGCAGGAAGGCAATATTGCAGCAAAGTGCAAATATTCCTTTTGCACACAGTCATCTCATGTAGCCCGACCAGTTGGATATATTCAACCCCACCAACAACAGGTTCGTGACAACCTTCCACAAACCAAGGAGTGCAACATATCCAGCAAGGAAAGCAACTCACCAAGTTTCAGATTTAGCAATCACTTTCCCCTCTCCCCTAGGAACTCAATGCAATGGAGAAAATTTCTTCCTGAGGGAAATTGATCGAGGTTGATATCGGTGGCCACCCACCTATTCCAACTGGCCCAAAACAATTTACTTGCAACTTACTATTTTTAGCATTTTTTCGGTTCCTAAACTTCCGGGGCCATTTAGAGTGCCTAAATGAAGCTTTTTTGGGATCAAGATCGTCAATGATAGCCAAAGGTTCTGATTGAGACCCCAAAATGAATCTCCTTAACAATACCTTTCCAACGAGCTATTGATCACGCTAAATGAAGATTGTATGCCAAAGTTACGCCCCTGGGAAGTTGATATACCAAACTATCCAAAACAGGGTCCAAAAAACTGTTGGCTTTTCATCATCTAGGGTTAGGGTTTTGAATTTTATTTATGATAAAAATGTCTTTGGAGCCTCATTGTAAAATTCATCTTCTTGCGAATGCAAGTAGAAAACACATCTCTTCTCAGAGATAAGCTTCCACCATTCTCGTGAGTCTTTCACTATGTAATTTTACAGTCTTTGTACATTTTTTCTCATTAATAGAAAATTGTGTATTATTGTATCTCTGTTTTTATGGTTGTATCTGTGATTCATTTATTCTATATTATTGGATATCCGAGATATCTCTGTACATTTCTTTATTATATCTCTTCTCTCATTTCATGCCGAAAATAGTCTGGATCAGTGGTATCAGAGCAGGCTGCTCTCGATCGTTTTCCAGTGCATGTCCCCGACGCGGTCTGAGTATAACAAGTTGGGTCTCAAGATTTTCTCTATTGAGGAAAATCGCTCTCGCACATGCAAGGAACCCTCCATTTCGGAAGAAAAGAAAAATGATAGAGTAGACGATTCTATTAATCTGTTGCTTGAGAAAGCTCTCACACGATAGAGGGACAAAATGATGGAGAATTTTGCCCAGATCCTTCAACGCATGCTGATAACAACAGACACATATTCCTAAAGCGTCCACTTTGGAGGCACCTCGCCATTCAAGGTACAAGTTAATTTATATATTCCCATATTTAAAGGACAGATAGATGTGGATGCCCTAGAAAAATGGTTTAATCTGCTAGAAGGTTATTTCTATGTTCGTAATTTCTCCAACAGGGAAACGATCACCTTCGTACTCCTTAAGGCTCTCCCCCATGTCAAACATTGGTGGGAAACTTATTGGGAGAAAAGTTCCACAAAGGAGTCTAGAATATATGGGGTCGAGCCCACTTGGGATTTTTTTGTGGCTGTGATAAAGGAACAATATTACCCTCTTGGCAACTATGAGGACCAATACATGAGATGGACCACACAGCAACAAGAGAGGGGCCAAGCGGTTTCGGATTTCACCAATATCTTACATACCTTGCACACAAAGATGGGTATCAAAGACTCTGAATGACATTTGGTTCTAAAATACTATGGGGATCTACACATATACATCCAAATTGAAATGGATTTTCTGGACATCCCATCACTCAGTGTTGCTTATCGATATGTTGTTAAAATCGAGCAAAAATTTAAGCACCAGAACAAACCGGAGTTCGGGTTTGCAAATACGCAAAAACTAAAGTATGATAAAGACGACCCTAACAAACAGTCTCCTGAAAACCAGTCCATGCCACATGAAAATAAGGGTCACGAAAAGACGAAGAAGGACCCCGAAAATTGGTGCGATTTCCACAAAATCCTTTGTCACAACACCGATGATTGTCGTTAAAAAACGTCATTGGTGTCTGAGATCAAATAGAAGGAGACAAACGCTAATTCAGAATCTGATTCATAAAATACTGATAGAATAAATATCACCAACGCAAACCCCACTGTTATTGTCGTGACTACAACAATTCAACCAGAACAACCAATAGATCCTAGAGAGAGGCAACACCTTTTTCATTTACAGATGTGGGTGAAGGGGACCTCGTTGCATTTTATTGTTGATAACGGAAGCCAAATTAACCTCATATGAGAAGAGGTTGTCAAACAGTTGGGATTGTCGACAACACCACACATGAAACCATACAACATTGGGTGGCTTCGCCAAGGATGAAATCTTCGTGTCAACCAGTAGTGTCGATTGTCATACGACATCCATCCCTTCAAGGATGAGGTATTATGTGATGCTACCCCACTGGATGTATGTGATGTTCGCTTGGGCCAACCATATATGTGGAAGTGTCATGTTTTCTATGAGTCTCGACCCCATAGTGTCATTGTTACTATAGGGGTTCATATCTACAGGATGCCAAAGGTAGTTCCAACTATTGTCCCACCTAAACAATGCCGCAAGGTAGCATCTCATACTACAAAATTCAACTTCTTCAAAATATGTTCAAAAGGTGAACAAAAGGATAATGAAACCACTATAGCCTTGACCTAAGCACCTTCTATCCAACAGAAGCATGTCAGAAAGATTGGAACAAAGTGCAAAGATTCCCTCCTAATAATAATTCCTGAACATCTACAGGTAACTCATTATCTAAGTTCTTGTGATAATGACTCTCGGCTTACCTACAAAAACAAACTATATTTTTTGTTCTTTCTTAACTTCTATAAAGAGTTTTATCCCACTCATGAGAAGTATACTAGGATTAGCTTCCTCTTTGAATCCTTTATCTTCTATTGGAAGCAACATATGTTTACACTCATTTTTCTCAAGGGTATAACTATTCTTCCTTCCCTCATGTATGAAATTTCTATCATATTGCCATGGTATCCCCATTAGAACATGAAAACATCCATGGGTATAACATCACATAAAAATTCATCTGTAGAACCACCTATTTTAAACTCAACTTTACATTATCGACTTACCATGACTTGATGTCCTTTCTGCAACCATGACAATTTGTATGGATTCAAATGCATAGTCATCTCGAACTTCATATTTTCCACCATCTCTGTGGATACCAAGTTATTGGTGATCCCACTTTATATGATCACCTTGCATACCCTATCTCTAGTCTTGCAAGCAATTCTAAACAAACTATTCTTATGGACTGGTTCGCGTACCTATTTCTCTCACTTTATGAGATATTTCCCCATCATGAGTGATCTTCCTTCTTCCACTGCTTCTACCTTCATCTCTGTCTCCGCATTCTTCTGATGTGCCTCAGAAATGTGAGCTTCTCCAACTCCTGCATTTTTATTTTGAGTACATTCCCAATACATGTGCCATGTTTTCCACGGGCATAACACTTCACTTTTCCTCCTCTGCCTCTTCCTCTACCTCTAGGAAAATAATTTATTCCTCCATAGTGTCCTCCTCTTTCTGTCTGATTTTTATATTTTCCAGCTTCTCCTCTGGGTTTCTGGAACTTCTCTCTGGTGATTCATCTTCCTTTGTTAGAAATCTTTCCTTTGTTCCTTTGACTCTGCTTCCTTGCCAACTTTTCTGCTGCCTTCAGGGATACCTGATAAGCATGTTCCACAGTTCTCATTGTCATCATGCTAATCTCATCCTAGATTTTTTACCTCAATCCATTAATGTACCTAACAACTTTTTCTTCATCATTCTCCATGTGTCCTTCTCTTATGTTCATCTTATAAAATTATTCAATATACTCTGTCAACGATAAACCTTTCTATCTCATATTCTGAAACTTCCTGAATAGATTTAATTGATAATCCTTGGGTATGAATTTATCCTTGACCTTATCTACCATTCTATCCAAACTCTTGATTTTGGTCTTACCTTTCCTCCTTCTTTCAGCTTGCAACTTGTCTCACCATAAAGCTGCATGTCCCTTCAATCTGGCCACTGCATGCTTTATATTATTCTCATCATCAATTTATTCATAGTCAAAGTACTTGTCTAAAGAACTTATCCAGTCAAGAAATTCTTCTACATTTAAATTACATTCATACATCGAGACTTCCATCTTTTCTTCGGTTCCCAACTTGACAACAACCCTAAAAATTTGTTCCTCCGCTGCATGTTCTCCTACAACTTATTCTACTTCTACATATTCACTTTCAACTTCATTGACGTCACCAACTTCGGTTCTATTCTTTGTGTTGTCTCCATGGCGTCCAACCTTGCACAAAGTTGTCTCATTTCCTCTCCCATGGTTTCATTGACTACAGGTCTCTCCATGCATATTCTTAGCGGCATGGTTCCAAATCTTCTTTTCACACAGAGCTTAATTCCCGCTCTGATACCACTTGATGAAAACCCCCACCACTCTTGGTGTTCTTGTGACCTCTTGGTCTAGGATCGTTCACTTAAGGGGGATGAATTAACTCTCGGGCTCTTACTGAACCCTCAAATTAATCTACAATAGGCATTTTCTCTTTTCCCTATGCATAAATTTGTGTGTGCAAGGGTCTTATCACATTAGTAGAGAAATCCACGTGACCTCAGGACAAAACCATGGGATAAGCTCTTTAACGAGCATGAACTTTGGCACTTCAAAGCTCCAGGATTTGAGAGTTATAACTACAACACACAACAATCCTCCCGAACGTCAAATTCGCGAATAATTTAACAGAGGTGGGGATCAACGAATCACAATACTCACCTTGATCTACAATTCATGAAAATTCTAAGACTCCAAGATTTGAGATTTTTCCTTATCTAAATATGCAACACCTTCAAATGCGTGAACTCCGAACTGGAAAATCGGATGGCTAATGTCCACCTTCAATCGATGACCTAATATTACTCCAGACTTTGGGCTTTGGAACTCTTCATGATACAACACTTCAAATCCTCTAAACGTCGAACTGGTGAAGGGTTGGATCTACAATCCATGTGTCCCTCTCAACAGACAGTCGATATCTACTCCATCCTTTGGCCCTACGGGAGTTCTCAAGAAAAAATACTTCACGCATTCGTTCTACCAGACTATCGAATTCTTGAATCACTATAAATCTTCTGACACGTGGCCCTAACGCCAATGATCAGGATCTTCTCTGGGCTTCAGAGCTTCGGGATTTTTTCACACTCTTGCAACAATACTTCTGGTTCATCGAATAGTTAGATTTTTGGATAACTATTTATCTATGGACACATGTCCCTCGTCTACCAATGGTCTAGATTAACTTCGGACTCTGGGACTTCATGAAATTTGTCTCCTCCACAACATACACCCTAAAAATGTCGAATTCACGAAGTCCGAAGGACTTAAAGGGTTAACACTCGTGCAACTTCTCCAGATCTGACGATTGTGAAAAATTATGGCTTCTCCCGAATGGATCACGTCTTCTCAACCTAAAAAGAAAATGAATCCTTTCTCCAAGGACCTTCGCCCACTATTCTTCCCGAGATTTTTCAATATAAGTGATTTGAACCTTGGAGCACACCTTACACTACTTCTCTCGATCTTGAGACTCAAAACAAATCTCTCGTTCACTCCTTACGCTCGCTCTCCTTGAGAATCTCTCAACGCTTCAATAAGTGTTGGCCATGTGCACTCCTTGCACGGGTCTATCGTTCGATATTTTTATACTCAAACAAGTATATGTGCACTCCTTGCACTCACTCTATGAAATTCACTCTATCTCTCCTAAGTTATCAATTATGTAAACGACTTTTCCTTCACACTCCTTGTGTGGCCACTGTGCACTCCTTGCATGAGGATTTCAGAAGAGAAACAATCGAAACTTATAGAACATCAAAGGTTCATTCATTCAACCATGAAATACTCACACATGCATATAAACACAGAAAATAGATAACATAACATTACCCAAATAAGTTAGAGATAATAAAAATCAGACATGTGAAGTGAATCTCCTCTATTATATTCCTTCAAGAAAACATTTACAAGAGTTCCCACAACTCTCATCTTCTCTCTTTCTCCGCGGTAATCACAATGATCTCAACAAAAAATACAATAATATTCAACAGCCTCTTTTGGGCATATATTACATACATTTATACATGGAGAGGCTTCTCGAGCCTTCCTTATGACTACTCTAGTTATTTCACATCATACTTAAAGAATTCTACCACTAAGATTATTACAAATAAATGAGCATTTACAATATAGATATGAGTCAGTGCTCCAAATTTGTGCAATCCTTTGCGCATTAAAGAAATTACAATCTCCTAGATTGTTTACATTGGCTCATGCCTCAAAGTCTTATGGGCCTTTAATTACAATATTTTCAAAACATTAAAGTGACATGCTCTCCTTGGAATCCAAAACCAATTTGAATGCACGTGTCGGATGCTCAGTTGTCCTCCACTTGGCCTCATTGACTGTTGATGGCGATGTTCTTGCATCACTAGGATATTGTTGAGTCACACTCCTACTCTAGTGAAAATATTGTATACTTAGATGTAATGTCCCCCACCTCTTGAAGAAGAGGTTTGGAAGACGTAGTGGTCTAGGTGTCCCCACTAGACCATAGTCTCACACTGAGGGGAAAGGTCAACTAGACTAAAGTTATATTTTTTAAGGACTTGAGAAAGAAATAGGTTAAAAGGAGTAAAAGATAACTCAACAGAAGAATAGAAGTTAACCCTGGAGGTTAACCTAACTCAACAGAGAATTAGGAGGAAAAGTATAAGTAAGAGGTTGGGGAGCACCTATCACTCATTCTGATTTTGGTATATTTCTTGTTAGTGCTCTTGAGCATTCAGTTTGGGGGTTTGTTGTACAAACCCTTGTGAGCAATTCAGTGGTGAAATATCCACTCACCTTGTTCCACAGCTTGGTCTCGAGGATGAAATATTCCTCCACACCATTCTATTCTCATCATATCCCCTTCTAGAGCTTCAGCAGACAGCAGGGTCGTATTGTTGGGGAATTTCTAGCAAGGGTGCACTATACCATTGAGGAGGGTTCGATTTAGCTATTCAGGAGGGCGCAACTCTCTTAGAAGATTTTGCAGTTGGAGAGGTTTGCCTTGGACATTGGGCTTGAAACTTTGGGAGGAGGATCCCACTGCCTTCATCTATTACTTGACTGAGTTTGGGCTCATTTGGAGCATTCTTCCATTAGGGACGAATTATTGAGGGCTTTAGTCTCCACTTGGAGCGTGGCACTCTCTGGTTGGAGGGCTTAACATTCAAATCTGCTTGATACTGGTAATCATTACTTAGTCAGCCTTTAGAGGCTTCTTTTGTATTGATGGGAGCATTTTGTAACAGCTCATATCTATTGTTTGTATGGCCATCTGAGGTTTTTTCCAGATCGACCATCTATTGTATTGATCCCACATTGCTTATAATAAAAGGGTCAGATCTTTGCTTGTTCTTCTATATCTTGAATGTATGATGATCTTCATGTGTTGAATGAATCTTAATAACTCAATAAACACCTGCACATCGAAAAAATCAGTGGTAGTTAGTGATTCCAAGCCATAATTTGGCTTGGGATCCTTACAGTGGTATTAGAGCTTCAATCCCCCCAAACCTGTGGAAGGATCAGCACATACAGAGGTACAGTGGTGCTCTCATGGGTAGAAGGACGAAACCAAGCAATGAAACAGAGGCCGAAAAGGAAGGGTCAGGGGATGACCATGAGTCTCTAGGCTTGGCTCACATAACAACAGAATTTGACAAGTTCCAGCAATCCGTCAACCGTATGGAAAGCACATTGGTCCGACACTTGGATGAGTACCATGAAACCAGCAGAAGGGGACAGGCCGAACTCTCTGAAACTTTGAAGAGAGTTGATGAAAACCTACAGAAAATGAACAAGAATCAATCCAAGCTAAATGAACTTCTAATGCAAGTGACTCATCAAGGGAGGAACCCAGATACGTATGGGAACAAGGAGGCTGGTGGATCCGGGGAAATCCATGAGGAGACCAGATATAATATGGAGAAAGTAGTTAGATCCGAAGGAAGTCTGGACGGAGACACGACCCAGGGTCAGATGGGTAGTAGGGTCAATCAGAGACGATACATACCTACGTTCACAGATGATCATCT
Source organism: Picea engelmannii (assembly GCA_009831015.1). NCBI lineage: Eukaryota > Viridiplantae > Streptophyta > Pinopsida > Pinales > Pinaceae > Picea > Picea engelmannii. Next base: position 188,342 of record ML779148.1, on the reverse strand, counting down.
TGGTCGACATTCAGGTAGCAGAGCTAACCCTAGACCTTACATGCCCACATTCATAGATGAGCAAGGGCAACAGGAACAGGTACAAGAATTTGTAGAACAAATGGCAAAGAGTACCAAAGAATACTACAGTTTGGATATGAAGGTCCAAAGACAGATGTCCCTAGATCAGTATTGCCAACTCAGATTCAGAAATCAACCTAGGACAAACCACAGGGGTAGTTTTGAGTTTGAACGTAGAGCAGTGAAGATAGAAATTCCATACTTTGATGGTACGACCAAGATGACGGCACAGTCTTGGGTACAAAAGTTGGATACCTATTTACAACTCAACCCCATGAAGGAGATAGAGGCCATCAAGTTTGCCACTATGTATTTGGATGGAAAGGCTCACGATTGGTGGTATCACGGTCTCACCACACTCGGCCACAATCAGATAATGTCCTATACAGAATTCACTCAGAGGATCATTGATAGATTTGATCAAGGAGATCCTGAGCTGCATTTCTGGGAGCTCACCCAACTCAAGCAAACAAGTACGAATGAAGTATATATTGATGAATTTCAGAGGCTTGCAGTTATGGTACAAGATATGTCCCCGACCAGGCTCATGATGCTTTTCACAGAAGGATTGATGGAACCCTTGAAGGGTTGAGTAAAGTCCTTCAAACCCAACAACCTACATGAGGCCATTTGGAAGACGAGGGATTTGGGTCCAGCTGCTAAACCTAAATTCATACCCATACCACCCCTTAATAGTGGAGGAAGAGATCAAAGACCGCCAATGAATCAAGGAGGACGGGACCCTAAACGTTTTGACACGGGCCGTGGTAGGACAGATGACAACACCAGGAGGTAATTGAGGAGGAAGAAACTATGCTTCACTTGCAAGGAACCGTGGAACCCATCACATAAGTGTATGGGACGTGGCCAGGTACACTATATAGAGGTTACCTCGGACAATGAAGAGGAGGAAGACTTTGGACAGATACAGAACATTGAGGCCAAAACTTCGGATACAACAGAAGAGGAGGTTCCAAAACTATATAGTGCGACTAGAGAGAAGGCCACCTTGGCATATATCAGCGGGGTACCCAAATTCAACCCCTTCAAGATGAGAGGAGTATTGCAGGGACAACGAGTTTCGGTTCTGATTGATGGAGGAGCTTCCCACAATTTCGTTGATGCAGAGTTACTGCAGAGGAGGCACATACCTACAGTAGAGTTTGAAGGATTCAAAGTGGAGGTAGCAGGCGGTAGCACTATGCCCTGTGACAAATACATCCCAGGTATGAAGCTCACATTGGGAAGGCATGAGCTAGTTTAGGATGCTTATGTGATGGATCTTCCCGACACCAACATCATCCTAGGGGTGCAGTGGCTCAACACTTTAGGGCCTATCACCACTAATTACAAGACCATGGAAATGTCCTTTGTAGAGGAAGGAGGATGAAAGGTTGTGCTCAAAGGCATGATAGGTAACTCTACCTGAGTGATCACAGGAAAGAGGATGGAAGCCATATTCAGAAGGGAAGAAAGTGTATACGCAGCAGAATGTAAAATCTCAACTCGGGTGGAGGAGAAGGGGAAGGTGCACTACACCCCGGATATTAAAAATATCCTAGACAGGCACCATAAGATGTTTGGGTCGATTCCTCCAGGTGTGCCACCAGACAGGGGGTTTGAGCACATCATTGAGCTGGAAGCAGGGGCTAAACCAGTTATCACCACACCCTATAGGCATCCCAAGAAGTATAAATATGATATAGAAAAGGCCATCAAAGAGCTTCTAGACATGGGACACATCAAGCAAAGTTCAAGCCCGTTTGCTTCTTCAGTAGTCTTGGTAAAAAAGAAGGATGGAATGATGAGAATGTGTATTGACTTCCGAGATTTGAATAAAAAGACGATAAAAAACAGGTACCCTATACCCAGGATTGATGAATTACTAGATGAGTTGCATGGAGCTATCTATTTCACAAAAATTGACCTTCGTTCAGGCTACCATCAAATCAAGATGAGGGAGGAGGACATCTCGAAAACAACCTTCAGGTGTCACTATGACCATTACGAGTTTTTGGTGATGCCATTTGGGCTAACCAACGCCCCAGCCACATTTCAGTCTTGCATGAACCATGTGTTCAACAAACAGCTAAGGAAACACTTGTTAGTATTCTTTGATGATTTTCTCATTTACAACGAGACATGGGAGGAACACCTTCGACATGTGGATCAAATCATGTCAATCATGGAAGAAAAATCACTATACACCAAGGAATCCAAGTGTGAGTTTGGGATGACAGAGGTGCTCTACTTGGGACACATCATAAGGGAAAAAGGGGTACATGTACACTAGGAGAAGATAACAACCATTAGGGAATGGCCAACTCCGAAGACACTCACAGAATTAAGGGGATTTCTGGGCCTATGCACATACTACAGGAAGTTTATCAAAGGGTTTTCTCAACTGTGCGCACCCTTGACTGACCTGACCAAAAAGGGGTCCTTCAAA